>APFE030605096.1:26283-71001 GCA_000404065.3 Pinus taeda
TATGCCATTTACTATACCAGTAAAAATTTAACTCCCACTGAGTTGAATTATACTGTGACTGAAAAAGAGTTCTTAGCTATTGTTCATGCAATCAATAAGTTCAGACATTATATAACAGGCTATGAAACTTTTATTCATACTGATCATTCTGTAATTAGATATCTAATGAACAAACCCATTACTAATGGCAGAGTTACAAGGTGGCTCCTACTTTTATAGGAATTCAATATTACTGTGTTAGATAGACCAGGGAAACAAAATACAGTAGCTGATTTCTTGTCTAGGATTCATAATACTAAAGAACATTCTCCTGTAGAGGACAAGTTTCCTAATGAATATTTATTTACAGTAACTACTAAGACCCCTTGGTATGCAGATATAGCTAACTATTTGGTTACAGGGAAACTACCTCCACATTTATTTCTTGGTGAAAGAAGAAAGATTATTCAGGAGAGTTCAAAATATTCATGGATTTCTAACAAATTGTTTAAAACAGGGCCAGATTTTGTGACCAGAAGATGTGTTAGGGAAGATGAAATGCATGATATTATCAAAGCATGCCATGATGAACCATGCGGCGGACACTTTGCTGACAAAAGGACAGTATATAAATCCTCTCTTTAGGATATTATTGGTCATCCCTCTTCAAAGATGCAAAATAATATGTCAAAAGGTGTGATAGCTGCCAAAGAGTAGGGAAACCTACCCTCTCAAATGAAATGCCATTGCAGCCACAGGTACTCATCGAAACCTTTGAAAAATGGGCTTTAGATTTCATTGGACCTATTAACCCACCATATAAACAAAGAAAATATATTGGTATGTACTGATTATGTCACTAAATGGGTAGAAGCCAAAGCATTATTTTCTGCTACTGAGCATTCAGTTGTTAGTTTTCTTAATGAGGATATTTTTACTCGCTTTGGTGTTCCAAGAGAGATTGTGACAGATCAGGGAGGTCAATTCACATCCAAACTGGTGGAGAAGCTGATGGAAGAATACAAAGTCAAGCACAGAAAACCTACTCCTTACCATCCGCAAGCAAATGGTCAAGTGGAATCTACAAACAAAGTTATTGAAGGCATCATTACCAAGACTGTTCATCTACATAGAAAAGATTGGGTAGAAAGGCTTCTCGAAGCCTTATGGGCATATAGAACTACATGGAGAAATACAACAGGACATTCTCCCTATGAGCTTGTTTATGGGAAAGAAGTCCTGCTCCCCATTGACTTCCAAGTTAAAAATTTCAAGATGGCAGTTCAGTTGGGAATGGATCTATCAGAAGCCCAAAAGCATAGAATGGAGCAGTTGAATGAATTAGATGAGATCAGATAAGAAGCAATCCTAAGAACTGATCTAGTTCAATATCAAAGAGCCAAGTGGCATGACAAATACATCAAGGAGAAAAAGTTTCAAGAAGGAGATTGGGCATTGCTATTTGATTCCAAGTTCAAAGATTTCAAAGGTAAATTTCAAACTCATTGGCTTGGGCCATATGAGATCGACAAAATCTTTAGCAATGGAGCGGTAAAAATCAAAACCATTAATGAATATCAAACTCCTCTTATTGTGAATGGTCACAGATTAAAAGTCTATCATAAGCCACTCTCAAAGGAGGAATTTGTCAAAATCTTTCAGGATAATTCTGCAATAAGGCTGGTGAAGAATAAGCCTAAAAACCAATCACTGATTAGCAGTCTTATACATAAAATACAGGGCGAAAATCAAAAACTTCTGACGCTCTATATTTTCCAAAAAAAATCCCTCTCATTTCATTCATAGTTTCATGTCACTTCACTTCATTTCACTTCATTTTATCATCATATTCCGCCAATAAACCCCCTTTCATGACCAATTTTCATTCAGTCATCGTTCATCCATCTCCATTCAGTCATATGTTCACTTTGTCAGTTTCCGCAGCTGATTGTAGATCCCGCAACTAACACTTTGTATTTCAGCACTGACAGTTAGATGTTAGCCAAATAATAATAAGAGCCAAATGCAGGTATGACAAAGGAAATATTTTGAAGATATAAAGTACCTAAAAGCACCAACAGGAAGCAACCAATCAAAGGTCAGTGGACGAAAGTGGTAAGATTCTAAGGTATGAGCAAAGTTCATTTCAAATAGCATTTTAAAGCACATTTTATATAGTTATGAAACCACCGGCTCCATTATATGTAATGGTTCGCCTTGATAGCTTTCATAATCGCTCCATGGCCTTTACATAATTCCACCACGAACCTTACATTAATTTTTAAAGGCCTCATGATCCGTCTCCAAATTTAACTTGTGTTTAATTGTACTTTGACATTCCACCTATTGAACCGGGTCATTATGAGAACGTAATCTATTTGATCACGACTCTTTCCTGCCGCACAAATTCCGCAGCCATTTTGTGAGCATGCTAATGTCTATTCTTGAGCTATCTAGTTCAAAGCTCTGCCGAGCTCACTCTTGAAGTTGCATTTGTTATTTCTGCCCTATTCACATAAGCCTGCGCTCCGAGAGCTCATTTTCACTACCTGTTCTCTGTTCTTCCGTTTACAACTACTGGTTTTTCTCCACAGTCCTTCTCCATCTCCCGCTAACACAACCGTTTCACCTCCGTCAGTCCATTACTCACAGTCCATCAATCATAGACGTATTTTTAAGGCAGAAAAAGAAGTGGGCCTACTGGTGTGAACAGAGCCGGATGGGCCTAACTTCATGGAGGGTTACCCACAATTGAAAAATGTATTAAGGAAGGCACGGTGGTTGTAGTTCATCCGGAAATTCAGAGGTCACAACAAAGAAGTTACGAAGACATTTGCAAGGTCTTTTGATGGTGTGGAAGTTGAGGTTGGAGACCTTAAATTCTCAGTTGTGGAGGCATCTATCGCAGCAGCAATGGAACTCCCACAGGAAGGGGAACGGTGGTTCAAAAACAAAAATTTTGATGAGAAGGCCTGGAGGATTATGTTGTGTAACCTAGGTATTGATATCACTGTCTTCAAACGTGGAATCCCTGTTTCTACTCTAGAGGAAAAGTGGACTAGTTTATTTTTGATAATCCAGAAGTTTATTACATGTGAAGGACGGTTTGGGTCCATGTACATGTACCACACCCGACTGCCAATGAATTTTCTAGAAAATCAAACTATCAATTTGCCCTATTTTCTGTTGAATAGCCTGTAAAATATGTCCACAATTGTACAAAAAAACTTGGATGACATAGAGCCCCACCTTTACCATCGCGGCCTTGTCAAAATTTTGATTGAAAAGCAGTTGAAGGAAAGAAAAGATACCTGGGAGCAATTTTTGATTCGAAACTTCTTTCAGGACCCACCTGAAACTACTGAAAGTAGCTGAGCAAGGAAAAGTAAGAGATAAAATAAATGTGAACATTCAGGACACTCCTACTAACATAGCTAAAAACACCAGTAAGGAAGAGAAGTTGTCTGAAAGTAGGAAGGGAAGAACTGAGAGTAGGAAGAAAGGGGGACAAAAGGGGAAAATAAATATTGAAGCTGCCTATCAAACCCCATAACCTTCCTCGGGGGAAGATCAAATACTCTTTGAAAGACTAATCTACCTCAGGGAACAATCAGCGGCAGCAAAGAGAAAAGGGAAAGAAAAACAAAGTGTGGAGAAAGGGGACCCCAGCTCACAGAATCTAAGGAGGAGCTCCAGACTTAAAGGAAAACTGAGGAAAATACAAACTAAAGGGGCCCACTTCATTCACTTAGGAGAGGAAACAACATAACCGTCTCCAACAATCTCTCCTAGCCGTAGCCCACCACATTCTCAACCAAATATTAAGACCAGTCCTCCAGATATTGAGATCAGTCCTTTTCAACCGGATTTTGGGGTCAGCCCAAGAAAGGCTACACTTGAGATAGATCCCAACTAGCAAGAAATGTATGATTTTATTGAGTCGT
This sequence comes from Pinus taeda, assembly GCA_000404065.3. NCBI lineage: Eukaryota > Viridiplantae > Streptophyta > Pinopsida > Pinales > Pinaceae > Pinus > Pinus taeda. The sequence continues at coordinate 30,207 of APFE030605096.1, forward strand.
TGGAGAAGTCTGCCACAGATCCAGGCACTTCACCTACCCAGCCTAATACAACACAAGAAGCTCTAATCCAATCACTAAAACATGAAGTTTTTGAACTGGAGGTCTTGAATAGACACATGAAAAGAGAAAATGAAACATTGAAGGAACAAAGTAGGTTGGATAAAATTATTCACGACAACACCATGTTGCATCTTGGGCTGTGGCAGAAGAAGAATAGGAAATTGAAGAAAAAGAGCAGGAGGTTGAGCAGAGCTCTTATCAACCTCAAATTCAGGTGTCTAATGAGAAAGCCTAGGATGACAGTGGTACCAAGAAAGAAGAGAAAAATGCTAGATGTGTTAGCAGAGGTCTCAGAACACATGAACTAAAGGGAGGATGGTCAAAGTTTTGGTTGCATGGGGACATGCAACATCTTCACAGTGGGGGTATGTTGAGCCCTGAAATTACATCTCTCCTACACACTTTCCTAGACTTTTTCCCCTCACTAGTACCTCATCAGCTATCAAAGATCATTACATATTGATTCTAAAAGAGCATTTAAGTGGTTTTCTAGTTATGTTTTTGTGTTTGCTATTTGACTTAGATTTTTCCCATTAGCTGCGGAATGCAGCCACTTTTCGCAGCTGATTCGACTTTCTGCAGTTGTTTTTGTTGATCTCTAGGTTACAGGTGTCACCAAGCAAAACGAGGCACGTGGGCAAGTTAGGAATGATCTGGACATGGATCAGGTCCTATTGGTTCAGCCAAATTCACAGAAGAAGCCCTTGGTCAAACGGTGGTCAAACGAAGAGTTCTATGGAAAACAAGTCTCTGTTTTCAAACACGTGAAGGGTCCAAGACCGTTCCTAGATCCATGGGTTCATTTTGACAACTGTAGACTGCCTCCACGACGCAAATCTAACATCCATCTCTTGATAGATTGAATGATCTTAGCAACCATCATGCTAAGCTCACAGATGCTGTCTTTTTACATGTCCTCTGTTGAAAGTGTTTCATAGGAAAATAGCTATGAAATTTCCCTTATAAATAATGCGTTTGCACACGCATAGAGTTAGTTAGTTTTTGATGTCGTTTTGTTGTTAGTCATTGTACTGTGCCGTCAACTGGTCTTGCTGTTGTAACGAGAGGATTCTTCCTCTATTTTGCAATATAACAAGACTCTGTTTTATATGACTGTGTGAACGTAATCCCAGACTGATAGCGTGTTGACCAAGGCCGTGTAGAGGGCCCCTGCTGGTTGAGGTTTTGTTTCCTTATTTCTGTAAAGTTTTTATGTGTTGTTTCCTTATTCCCATTGCACATATTTCATAGTTGTTCACCTGTGTATATTTCATAAGTTAGTCATGATGTTAACGTCTCATTCTTGTACATGATTTTTCAAGCATTGTATATTTGTGCTAACACTGATCAATGTGTGTTTCAGGATAGGCTAGGCCCGGGCATTTTCATACAATTTTTACAATAACTAGTGACATGAGATTAGCCTCTCTGTTGACTTTGTTTTTCTTAGCTTTTTAATTTCAGTTATGCTTTGATTTCAATGTTATTCATTTGCTTTGTTAGTTAGTTTAGATATCAAATTCCTCATGTCATTGACGTTATCTCCAGAGCCATAGCTTAACCCTGAAAAGACTACTTGGCGAGCTATTGGACTACGAATGATGTGATTTAATTTTAGTTTTATTTTTTTGCAATTAGATAATCAATTCCTCATGTCATTGACGTTATCTCCAGAGCCATAGCTTAACCCCGAAAAGACTACTTGGCGAGCTATCGGACTATGAATGATGTGATTTGATTTTAATTTTATTTTTTTGCAATTAGATATCAATTCCTCATGTTATTGACGTTATCTCTAGAGCCATAGCTTAACCTCAAAAATACTACTTGGCGAGCTATTGGACTATAAATGAAGTGGATTGATTTTACTTTTATTAGTTTGCAATTTTTGATTTGTTTGAGTGCAATAACTTAACTTATTTTTCTATTTAGATCAGCAACAAAGATAGTGATTTCATGATCAATAGTTCATTATTTGTTTGATTTGAATAGCAACACATTTCCATACTTGTTCAAGTACTAATTTCATTACTAGTATGTTTTAAGACCTTTTGAAGTGTTAAGTTCTAGAAATCATTATAGAGGACATAATTGCCTTAAAATTTACATCCATACTTGCCTTCAAGAGTATTCTTAAAACTCGGGGATAGGATTTCCATTCACATTAGGAGATAAACGAAGATAAAACCCCCAAAACAAAATAAAAATTGAAAACAATAAAAAGTAAGAAATAGGTTGTCTTGCACATATAGTGTGCCACACTTCATCAGTTTAAGGCTCCCGGATTGATAATTAATGTAGCAATTTAGGACACACTAAATTGACTAAACACATGGTACCAATGGAATACTCTTTTGAGAATATCTTATTATTTGTGTTCTTCTTATGTTTTGGGGATAAAACATGTTTAAGGAGGGTGAAATGTAGTATACCTAAGGGGGATAGTATGGGGTACAGAAGGAGGTACCCAAGGGAATAATGCAATAATAGGATGGGCCATAGTTAATTGGTAAGCCCATGGTATTAGATATATGGTATTGAGAGAACCATAGTAATGGCCCATGGTACTATATGTATGAGGCCTATATAGAGGCTAGAGACTCCCCATTGAAATATGTCAAGGATTATTGTATTGGCAAGCATATGGCATGTGGAGTGTTCTCCTTCCTTAAGGAGTGATTGTATGGTGTTGCCCTACCTTAAGGGGCTGATATTAATAAAGATAAGAGGTTCATCTATTTCTTTCTTGTTATACCTGGGTATATTTTTATTCTCATATATTTCTGGGTCATATATACTACAGATGGTGTCAAATGCCTTTTTGAAGTCGACAAAGCAGCAAAATACTTCTTCTTTGTCCTTCCAAATCTTTTCAGCAATGTGTCTCAACGTGATGCCATGATCCACTGTAGAATGTTTCGGCCTAAAACCCGCTTGTCCTCTTGCCCTCTTCTCTTTTACTTCTACCCACTTGCTAATTATGTCTTTTACCATGCTGCTGAAAAGATTTGCAAACAAATGACTGATCATAATTGTTCTATAGTTGGATGGATTGCTAATGTCTCCACTTTTAAAAAGGGGTATTGCTAGGCTAGTTGTCTAGTTTCTTGGGAATCCTTGTTGAATGATGTTGTTGAATATTTTCATGATGTGCGGTGCAAGAGCATCCATTCCCCATTTTAGATACTCTGCTTGAAGTTCAACCAAGTCCTTTGCTTTTCATGTTTTTAGTTTCTTAATTCCATTCTCCACCTCTTGTAATGTGAAGAGATTTGAATTTGTGTTGATCTTAGGGGGGGACTTTGCCTCAAATTCTTTCTCATATAGTTTCCTTGCATATTCAAACCATTGATTGGTTGTAATATTATTTTCAATTTGCTTCTTCCTTGGTTGCAGTTCTTTCCAGAAAGCTTTGGATTATTCTTGCTTAAATATATTAACTCTTCTCCCCTTGTTTGCATGAAATCATCTTTTTTCCTTTTTAGTATATGCTTATATAACTTTACATTCATCTTCTCATTTCCTGTCTTTTTCAAGGTTCTCCTTGCCATTTTGCATCCCTCATCAAACCAAACATTTACAGGAAAACAATTTGATTTTGAATTCCAAATTTTTGCTCTTTGGCTCTTCTCAAGTGCACTTTGAATTATATTTGTTAATTCATGACTGTTGAAGCATTTGAAACCAGTTTTCTCCTTCCGAATTAATCTATCTAAAATTGCCTTGAAGAGAGTACCATTTTCTTGTGTTAAAAGAATTTGGCCCTTGACAGTGATTTTCGAGAGCACTGGGTTTTCCTCCTATGCTGCCTTCTTATAACCATGATAACCTTATATAAATTGGGTTATGGTTTGATTTTAAGTCCCAAATATGCTCTCCAATACTAACTTCATCTATCTTTTTTATTAAGCTTTGTGAACACATCACAAAGTCAATAACACTTGCCCCTTTGTATGTGTTGCAAGTGAAATTCCCAGACCTTTTTCATCTATCTAGACCATTGCAAATAATTAAGTTGAAAGCCTCACACAGTGTAAATAACTCCTTTCCAAAATGATTGCTAACTTTGTCATCTTTTGAACACCTCACCCATTGGGGATTCTCCTCTACAGTGAGCCAAATAGGATTGTTATCCTCTTTTCAACAAATAATGCTGGCTTGATTATTTGTTGTTCTAGCATTGAAATCTCCCACTAAAATAACTTCTCTCTGGTGAGAGTACACGACAATATCTTGTTTTAAAGCTGCATACGGATCCTTGCTGTCAAGCCCCTTATTTTTGTAAGTTTTTGAGACTTGAGGGGCAAAATAACATGATGCAATTCTTATGTGATTCTCATTATTTTATATTTTCAACCATAAATATTGTTTATTTGCATTTTCTTTAATTAAGTGAACGTGACGACCTTCTTTTTCCTTCACTAAAACTAGTATTCCCCCATACCCTTTGCCATTTTCTGCTACTTGTTCCAAATTGCCAACTTCAAATAACCGTCAAACACAGGAGTTTTGAAACTATCATGCTCATGAGTTTCCATGAGACAAATTATGTCTCTACCTTCCGCAATAGGCCCTAACCTAGGGCCCCTCCTCCAAGGATAACCCCTACAATTCCAACAAACTAAATTTAGGTAGACCTGGGTAGGATTTGATTGCTATGCAGTTTGGCACATAAGACTCAAATTTGAGTCTTCACCCCTTTTTTTTTCGTCTCTATTATTGAATTCTCTATTTTTTCTTTATTACCAGCTTGCTGCTTTGATTTCCCTGGAGGCTCAAACACTGAATAACGGCTTTCCCATTGTACAACCATGCCCTTTTCCCTTCATTTCTTGCTGTTCTATTTTTCTCCACTTCATCCCTTCTCTCTTCTTGTTGTTTTTTGGTTAAATCTTCATCGAGGAAGAAGTATGAGCCTTTCAAGAGTTTCTTTTTGCCTGAAAGTTGTCGTTTGTCTTGTATGCTTCCCATGGTGACTTTTATGGGTCAAGGTCTCTCTTCACATATCCTCCCAACCTTTCTTGCTTGGCAAATTTGCCTTTTTCCAATGTAGTTTCTCTTTCAGAAAGTCACTTGTCAAGTTGACAGTACTTTCATTTTTTCCATAATCTCTTATTCCCCTGATAATAGAGTTTGTTTTCCTGTGCTGTCTTTCTTTGTGTTCTATTTCATGTACTCTACGAGCACTTGCATCTTCTTCTTCCTCTGTCCTTATGTAACCATTAGCGTCTTCAACTCTAGCTTTGATTTCTTTTGGACTATCTTTCCCACTGTTCATTTTTTGTCTTCTATTTGGAAATGTTTGTTTGCTGAGATACTTGTGTATCTATCTGAGTTTGTTTAGAAATGATCACATCCTTGTTTACTGTTATTAATCCTTTCATGTTTTGCCACACTATCTTTATGTTTTGCCATTCTTGTTTTCGCCTCTTGTAACATTGTTACCTATTCTTTTAAAATTCTATTACTTTCCATTAGACATCAGTTTGCAACCGTGATTTCTGAAATTTTAGAGCCCCTTTCCTGTTCTCTAGCTTTCAAACAAAATCTCCAGCCTTATTCAGGCTTTCATTAATTCTTGGACATAAGATTTGATGACCAAGTAAGAGGCGGGAATGTAAATGATTGATTCTTCTTTATTTTTATTTTTCTTATTTATTTTCTTTCTCTTCGTCAATTTTTTTTCCCATTTGTTCCCATTTAAAACTAGCAATTCTATGCCTTAAAATACCATTATATTACTTTACGTTTACCCAAATCCATTTTTTTATCTTGTTTGAAACAATTTTAACGTGAACCAAATGATTTATAAAATCTTTATCCCCATTTAAACCTAGCGATCATAACCTTTAAAATGCTCCACAAAATCTGGAATTTATTTGCTCTTTACACCTTGACTCTTCGGGGCTTTCCTATGTTCTGAAAGTTTACCTATTTAAAAGTTAACTGCGTCACACTGCTCTGTGCTCAATCTGCCTCTGCCTCTGTGCTCCACGAAACCCTGTGCTTACGAACCCTATCCTAGATCTTGTGCTGCAGAAAGCGATGGAGGTTGACTGAATGCAGAGAGGTGAACCCTCGTGAAGGAATGCTCTCGTTTGCTTGTTTTGTTGATCACTCCGTTCACTGAAGGGCGGCGGCCTCTCCGTGTGCCGGTAAATCGCTTCGATATGCCCACTCTTGCAAAGTTCATACTTTGAACGAGGGGAAATAGCTGTGATTAAAATCTGACTAGCTGAAACCCTTATACCATCATACGCTGCAGGGGCCCTTTGAATTGATTATTTACCTTACACTTCGGCCAAAAAAGCGGTATCTCAACTCTAACCCTGTGATTCCACCGCTCCTCGCTCTGCCTCCCCCCGGCGTCTCCTACAATCAATTGATGTACCTGCTACCTGCAACCTTACGCAGTTTTTCAACCAGGGAAGAAAACGGAAACGTTAATAGTTTATAGGATTCTCTCCATAAGAATGACTTCTTGACGAATTCGTGCGTTGAGAGAAACCATTTCATTTCCACTCACGCCTATCACTTCGTTTTCCTCCTGGCTTCCATCATGGCCATTCCGACCGACCTGCGGGCAACATGAAAATATTTTTTCAAGTGAAGATGGCACAGATGAGTCCCCTTCATAAGATCATCACAAAAAGATGCTTGAGTAGCTTCCAATTGCCTGTTCAGCTATGGAGTAGATCCGTGAGCCATGTCAGCCAAGTAGATGCTGCCATCGAGGAATTCAATAAGGTCAGGATTAACTTCATATCTTAGCAGACGTCTTAAAACACAAACAATTCATACTGATATTGTTAAGATGTCAAATTTTTACCAGAAATGCAAAATTTATTAATAAAATGTAAAAACCTCTTTGAGTATGGACATTGAACGGGTATGTTGGTTAAGAATATGTTTTTAATTCTAGGTTACAGCTTCAAGTCCAATGCAAGAGAGCATATACATCTTTGTAGACTTTAGTTATCTACACCTTTATAGATTTCAGCTGTAGATTTTGACACTTACAGTTAAATGGTGGTATGGAAATGGGTCCATTCTCCGCAAACAAAGGTTTCATACAACAATATGATATCGGGCTTGACCATATTCTTAAAATTAGATTATCAATTTTATAATATATATGTATAGATATGGTCAGTAAAGTTGTCTGAACTTCTCTGTGAAAAATATTTGTAGTGAGTTGGATGCGGTTGATTGATTGAGAACCCAGATAATTAAAACAGTTCAAAGAGTTCCAAACCTAGGTTGGCAGGATGTGTTTGTGACAAAATACTTTTCAAGTCTAAAACCTAGATGACCTGATAGAGATGCAATGCCCATGTGCATCTGCAATGCCAGAATGAGTTTGCTCTAAACTACTCAAACCTAGCTAGGCTGTAATTGGTGCATTGCACAATTATTTGAGGGAAATTACATGTTTGTCGGTAGTACAGAATTTTGGGTAAAAAAATAAAACCATACTTGAGTTGTTGTTGTTTTAATATCCTACAGATATATAGTTTCATTCTTACTAATTGTTCCGGCAATAAAGTGCATGCTTATTAGTGATAAAGAATGCTTAATCTGAGAGCACACCAATCATTTTTTCATCGAGTTTGTTTGATTTTCTCATTGATACTCACTTAATATTTCTGTTTTAGGAGCTGGAACTTGTATTTGGTCAGCCTCCCGCTGCCTTCAACTCTGGCTCTCAATGCAATGGAAGCCGAATAGTGGATAATGAATCCATAGAAAGACAATTGGCAGAAAAGAATTCTGCTAAGTTGGTAGAAAAGGGTCACACCCTCTCTCATGTTGACACCCATGGAAAGGCCAATATGGTGGATGTCTCAGAGAAGCCAGGCAGCAAGCGGATGGCTGTTGCTAGTTGCAAAGTTCTCCTCGGGGAGAATGCATTTAGGCTGGTGGCTGCCAATCAGATTGCCAAAGGAGATGTTCTGAGTGTGGCAAAGATTGCGGGGATTTATGGGGCAAAACATACTGCAAACCTCATTCCTCTCTGCCATAATATAATGTTAAGTAAAGTTCAATTAGAATTGCGGCTGAATGAGCATGAACGAGCTGTGGAGATCAAAGGAGAGGTGACTTCAGTCGGCCAGACAGGGGTGGAGATGGAAGCTATGACTGCAGTTTCTGTTGCAGGATTAACAATATATGACATGTGTAAAGCAGTTTGTAAGGATATTCAGATCACTAATATTCAACTGGAAATGAAAACAGGAGGGAAAAGCGGCGAATGGGCCCGAAATCAATAACGCTCATTCTAAGAGTTTTGTTGTGACTTAAGGACATGCAATGGCTTTGGACTCCATATGGACTACTTGCAGCGAATAGCCATCTGATTCTACCTCATTTTGGGGGTTTCACGCTAGTTGTATCACGTGCTTAAATACGATGGGACTTGGCTAGCAAATTGTGTTTCAGGATCATGCCCGTGCTCTTTGACAATCAATGGGCGCATATTTTGTCGGATTAGCTGTGGTCATGTTTCATATAGAGCAAAAAGGGTTCTTTTAGTCGCTCCAAATATCTTATTTTTCCTTGGTCAAGTAGCTTGTGATTTTGCAAATTATTAACTTTTTGCAACTGTTAATTTCATGACAAGGTTCGTTTACACCTTTTTGCACGGTTTGTTTTTGTGACTTGGCTTTTTGGGCAATATATTACTTCATCAATAATTGTTATGCAAAATGAACATTTTTGAAATGACTTTCTAGAGAGCTTTTGTTTTCTCTTTTGTTTTTGTTTTTTTCTTATAGTTTTGGAAAATACAACCCTCTGAGTCTCTTAACTCAGTTTCTCAATACTCTTATACAATTATGGCACCGACTATTTTTCCCTGGTACATGTAATTTAAAATTTAATAAACAGTACTTCACATTCTAATTTCTTGTTGCAAACTTGATGATCAACCTACATGTTATTTATCTAGACTCTACATCAGTTTATTGGAAAATTTTTCCCAATGTGTGACCCCTCTTGCATGTTCAACAGATGCAGACATGAGTAGCAAGCTAACATGTGCACAAGGATATATAATACATTGCATAAGAAGAATTCAAATTATACCAGACACCTGTGGATCAATTTCCAGCGTGGAGGGCCAAATTTGTTGAGGTAGCCAGTGTCTATGAGATGATAAATAATATTATAAAATGCCTTATCTCTGCTATCCTTGGGGTAAATAATGGTTATGGGGAGAACAATGATGCTACTCTTCGATGTCATGACTCCTTGGCATTCATTTCAAATTTTCATCCACTCATAGCAGCCATTGGTTGTCTTAAAGTTGCAATGGGAGCAGGATTTAGGCTACATGCATAAAATAGAAAATTGCCCCTCGTTTATGATGTCCCAACAGCTAACCTCTGATATTTATTAGTGAACCACCAATATTCTCACTATTGTGGCATGTGGTATCTTACCCATTTGTCACTGCTTAGTACTGTAGTATCTTTTTTTCAAAGGAAATCCTTGTGAGTAATCCCAAGGGATGCTTGACCACATTCGAGGATAGCATCCATAATAAACTTGTTGGCTTACACTAGTGTACCTCACATAGGGGGTTTGAACTGGGCACTTGTTGACATGGAACTAGTGAAATGCTCAACAACATTGGTGATACTGGTTGAGCTAATGTTACTGGCATTGAACTGGTTCTGGCAAAACTGGCTGGTCCAATTGGTTCTGGAGCCTTGCCAGTGTGATTGAAGGTTCAGAATCAGAAAAGGCAATTTCCTTACCAAAAAGGCTGGTTCCATATGAGAACCGATCATAAATGTCAAACTGGGCATTTTTGTATGAAACCATATAGTCAGCAATAGGGACCAGTTGAACTTAACTTTTTTCAAACCAGTAAAATAAAAATTAAAACACTAATCCTAACCTTAGGCCCCCCTAATGCTATTCAAAGAGGTCCCCCACCCTCCATTTGACTCACATAATTCATTTAAGCAATTTGGAGTTTTTGAGCCATGTTTCTTGGGCTGGTTTGGAGAGCTGATTGAAGGGCTGATTTGGAAAGTCTTTGAGTTGAGTTTGTTGGTTTGATATGGAGCTGACTGAGCAAGACCCCTGAATCAAGCAGCATAATCTTGAATGATATTGATCTTTCACTCAATGTTTTTAAAACTGGAACCGGTGACCGGACCAGTCCACCTAATGAACTGGTTTACCGACTGGAACCGGTTTAACCGGGACTGGTTGGTCTAAATGAACCGATTTTAGAAAAATACATCAAATAATTAATTTTTAATGAAACAAAACTATTTTTAAGATTTAAAACCATGATTCGAAGCCAATAGAGACAAAATATGCAAAGTTTGCTCATTTATATATCATGTAAAGGTGAATATATCAAAATGGCACCGAGTGCAATACATATCATCGACAAAATAGCAAAATTCATAAGCAATGAGGCTTTGAATGGCCTATAAAGTCCAAAAACAATGCTGCAAGCTATGAGGCCTTTGGCCTACTACAAGTCTACAATGTACACATGATCAATCATCAAGTTCATCACCACTACTAGCCATAGGATCATAATCAGGAGCTACATAGACATCATCTGGTTCAGAGTCTGAGGATGTCTTAGCCTGATTTGCAACTTCAGTAGCAATGCCACCAATAACAATAGAAGTGGACCTAATGGAAGCACGAGTTTGTCGACTTGCACAACTAGTGCCTTCCATTGGTTCTTTGCCTTTTCTCAATGCCACTACTGATCTTGGTTCTGATTCTGCCACAAAATCTACTTCATCCCCCGCTAAAGCCATGTTGATATCAAAATCAGCCTCAAACACAGGATCTTCAGTCTCCTCCACTCATTGTGATGTTGGATCAATATCGTCCAACACAATGGGATCTAGATTAGGTGTTTTGTTCATCATTTGGTTCCTCCTCAGTCGAAGGTTGTATTGCATGAAAACAAAATCATTTAACCGTTTTTGTTCCAAACGGTTTCTCTTCTTCGTGTGTATGCGCTCAAAAACAGATCAATTGCGCTCACAACCTGAAGCACTGCAAGTTTGACTGAGGACTGTAATTTCAAACCTTTGCAATTGAGGACACTAGCCACCAAATGACTCTCACCAATGTGCTGCAAAGAAAAAGACATTAACTAGTAACTTAGTTTATAATTTGAATTGTAAAGAATGTAAACAATTTTAACTTGAAAAGAAAAACAAATTGGAAATTGGAATTGCTTACCTGGTTGATCCACATCTCTTGCCATCTTTGCCAAGTTTTTGCCAAAGGTACCCCCTGCCATAGTGAAAACAGTAAGTTGTCTATATATTTCCAATTGGTTTGCATGGGTAGGGACCATGCACTCCAACAATCATTCAATCCAACTCTGACCTCCCCATCATGTAGATCTCCTAGCCAATCTTTATAATGATACTTTGGGTTCAAAAAATACCCAGCTGCATGTATAGGACGATGGAGTTGATTGTTGCATCTGTTATCACTGATCTCCCATATACAACCATATTTAGCTAACCTGTCCTTGTAAGTTGCCAATATCTACTCCTTTGCCTGATCCATAGCCTCATAAATGTAGCCCATGGCCAATTTTTCCCCATCCACCATCCTTAACACCTTAACAAGGGGCTCGGCAATTTTCACAAGCTTTATAGACCTTTTCCAAAAATAATTGTCAAACACTTTATTTTTGGTGTCTTTTCCATCTTGTCTACGACCCCACTGAGATTCAGACCATTTTTCAGAAGAAAACATTTTCTGCAAGTTTTTATGTTGACCATTGAGACATTGCAACATGAGGAAGTGAGTTGCAAATCTCGTAATTGCAGGCCTAACAATCTCTTTGCCGCCAGTGTTTTTCCTCATTAGGCTCAATACCCATGAGTGGTTGTAAATGTATTTTGTAATGCACTTGGCATGCTCTACAGTGTTTTTTACCCACTCCACTTTGCCTATGTCCTCAAGCATGAGGTCTATGCAATGTGTAGCACATGGAGTCCAAAATATGGTCTTATATTTGGACTCAAGCATTTTTCGAGCAAGAACATAGTTTGAGGCATTATCGGTGATGACCTGCACAACATTCAGCTTCCCAACTTCCTGAATAATGTCATCCAAAAGCTCAAATAGAAAGGCTGCATCCTTCGCCTTATCAAATGCATCAACTGATCTCAACAACATGGTTCCTTGAGGGCAAGAAACAAGGAAATTAATGGTAGTGCGGTTCTTTCCATCGGTCCACCCATCTGACATGATGGAACAACCTGTTTTGAGCCATGAATCTTTAAACTCAACCAAATACTCATCAATGGAAGATATCTCTTTTTGCAAAAGAGCTACCCTCAAGTCATGCATACTAGGGCCTTTGAAGCCTTTTCCTATAGCTATAACAGAGTCCCACATAGCTTGGTAATAAGGTGAGCGAGCAGCATTAAATGGGATATTTGAATCATACCACCATCTAGTAATGTATTGATGGGAAGTTTCTTTGCATTGTTTTTTCCAATGTTGATCCAAAGTGGGTTGACGACTTGGCTGGGAGGAAGTGGGATTAGAAGAGGCAATGTTGGTAGAAGATGAGAAAAACTTTGGATGTTTGTTCTCTTTTTCCTTTTGACGGTTGGCTACAAGAAGGATAAACATAGTGAAAGGGGTCATTGGTGGAAGGGATAGAAGTTGAATCTTGAATCTCATAATCATCATACCCACTCTCTTTCATGGCTTCTAATAATTCCCTCTTCCTTGCAATGTCATCTTGGATGGCCTTCTCCCTAGCCTTATCCTCATAAAACTTTTCAAACTTGGAAATTTATTTTGCCCTAATAGGACCTAACACTGCATTTGGTGCACCACATGGCGTTACTTGGCCTCTTATCCCAGCCAAGTGTTGTTTCAATCTAAGAATACCTCCACCTCCAATAGATTTATGGCATAATTTGCATATCATTTTTCCATCAAGTACATCACAATGAGCCCATGCACTGTCTTTTCCTTTTGGAGCCATGTTTGCTTGAAATAATTACAATTTGCAAAGAAATCTGCCATTTAAAGAAAAAAATTGCAGCTAAGCAACATGGAAAACCAAAGCTAAATTTAGGAAAACAAATGCACATGCAGGTTACAAAATTTGATAGCATAGAACTAGAGATTTGATATAGCATAGATGATTGAAGTGAGAAGTTTATAAATTTATAACACATAAATTTTTTTAATTAATGGACAACAATCAAATGAGGAATTTTCAAGTGAAAATCCTTACCTGGAAATGCAAACTAGCTTCCTTAGCCTCCTCTTGAACATGCCAACTCCACTGATAGCTACAAACAATCTCCAAAATAGCTCCAACTCCAACTCCAAGATGACTACTCGAGCAAAAACTCAACACTCTCCGAGCTCCCAAACAAACTCACAAACACTCATAAACACTCCAAATTAGATGTGTGAGACAAATGAGAGGGAGAGGGGCCTCTTAAAGGCTTGGAGAGGGTGTTTTTGTAGGGAAAGCACCCTTACTTTCCCTCCAAAACCCCTAAACCTCATTGGAAAAGCCGCTCTGTGGGTCCTCGGTGGGCATGGCAGGTAACCGACCGGTTTAGGATGGAACCGGCCAGTTCCGTCCTAAACCCTTCGGTTAGGGCCAAAATCTCGTCAAACAACCTCCTTAAGCGGGTTTTTGCTCCGGTTCCAACCGGTGGCCCTGCTGACCAGTCGGTTATACCGGTAACGGGTTAGCTAGGCCAGTTTTAAAAACTATGCTCTCATTAGAGTGGGTTGTGGAGATTCCGCCAATGGCATTTAACAATGAAGAACCTATCTTGGATGGACTTGGAACCACTTTCATGACCAAAGGATCCAAACATTGTCGTTGAAAGGGTACTTTTAGGGCTAGGGAATCATGCCATTAATCTTGTTTTTGAGTCTAGTCATGTTGTGGATGTAGATGATAAGAATTCAAATGATTCTCTCTTATGATTAGATTGTAAAGTCTATATAAGATAAGATAAGATAATTCTATTAATGTCCAATCAATGACCACAAAAGTAGGTCAATGGGATTGCCAAGTACAATGATGTCAATACAAATCGGGAGCACCAAAATGTCTCCTATATAACAAGAAAGATACAAAAAGTAAACTAAACCCTAAGATCTATGCTAAAGCATGAGAAACCCACGACTTTGAGTATGGGCGACTGCACCAGGAGAGAGGTGTATAGCAGGAAAGGATTTAGGGACTAGAGAATCATGGTCCACTATATATCTCTCTTCTAACATTCGAGGTCAAATGAAAAAAACTCATAATAGAATGATGTCCTTGTAGTATCCTAGGGTAATTTTACCCTTAGTCTTTCTATTATGGCTAGGTTTCTTCAATCAATTAGACAGATTATATGCCGACAATGCAAATTAATTCGTTTAACAGTAGGTATCACTGAGTAAAATAAAGATGTCCAACAACAATAAATATCTCTAGTAACAATATGAGTTCTCAATACACAATGAATTAGGGCTGACTACCCAAGAACAATAATCCACTAAGTTTGCAATGCCAATATTCAATCAATTGGTACTCCAAATAACATTACCCAATTACCACTACTCCAATTGTAACTTTGACACTATTCAGTTTACTGTCGCTACACTAATTTGACTCACTGCCTAAGTTCCCTATCTAGCTAAGATAGTGTTTTCTACTCATGGAGGGTTCAACTTCACTTTACAGAGGTTCGATCCCTTTATTCCTTCAATTAACGTGCTCTTGTAATTTGACTAACTGCCAAAATTAGGGCTTGAATATGATGATACACTGCCCAACAACTGGTACAACCGAAATATACCACAAAAACAAACTCGCTATTTGGGAAAGGCCTTTCTACTTGTCTTCGGTGCATAAGAGGGTCTTACTGCAACTCAAACCTTTTTTGACCAAAAAATCCCTTCGTTGTCTGAACATAACTCATTGACCAATATAAAATCACATAGGTTAGCTTCCATGTTTTTGCTAAAACAAAAACTGAGCTTCTCCAAGAGAATATGTTGTGCCAGAAGAAGAAATCAAGGATTCAAGTTTCCTAAAATGCTTCGGTTTGTTTTTCCTCAAGCCTTGCAACTAGACTGGTCTATGGCCCTGTCGCCAGATTGATTTGCAGCCCTGTGGCTGTGGCCCTGCGGTTTGCAACCTCAAACATTCAAATCTTTCGCAACTCAAATCTCTGTGCCTCAGAAAATGACTAGCTGTTTTGTTTTGACCAAACAAGTTATCATGCAGAGGACCATGTCTCAATATGCCAGATCAAACCAAAATTGTCCAAGAATATTAAGCTGTAGAAGGCAGAGAAAAAGGGGTGTCTAGGTAGGGTGGGATCAACTCCAACGAAACTAGATGGGCAGATTAACTAGGGTGGGATCACATCCACCAAAACTAATAAAAAAGAAGGGGTCTTAAAACTGTGAAATATTAATATTGTTGCAATTATTGGTTATTATTCACCTATCAAGTTTGATTATTTGTATCCTGTAATTTCTTTGCGGCAAATGCTGAATAAAACACTACTGCAGTATGCAACTTCACAGAAAATAAATAAACCACAAGAACTGATAAAATATTGCACACACACACAGATAATGAACATTGATACTTTTGGACAAATGTCCCTGGAAAACCCCCAGTGTGGGGAAAACCAGTTCTGTAGATGAGGGTTTACCATTAATAAATCTTCAACAATTGAGAATTACATAGACTACTTGCCTCTCACTAGAAAAGCTTCGACAATATCTTTACTCCACTTATATTGTCCAAATCGAACCTCTGCAACAAAATTGGCTCTCCTCTGTGCAATTTGCACCTCCTTCCAACTACACACACTAGCAAAACTGGAAATATGTATAACCTCTCCTAGAACTCGCACTGCCTTCGGAAATTTGTTTCGACAATATTCTCTATCTCCAGCAACTCGCTAGAGCAATTTGCACTTCCTTCGGCAATTGTCTCTCGCATTTGGAAATCAAACTGTTGCCCAACAATTTGCACTAGCTAATGCGGCCTCCTTCCTTCTCTCGGAATATCTGGAATCTTGGTGAAGAATTTTCTTGCTGAAACGCTGTTGCTGGTGTCCTCCACACTATCACTATGCCCTATCACTGCAAATTTGTGTCTCTGATGTGTTCTTGAAATGCCCATCGATTTCCTCTTATAATCTCTTGTTGAGCAATCAATGATCATGATCTAATCTCAATCAATGGCTAAGATTGTCTTGACCCTATCAAATGACTTTTCTATAAGTCACTAGAGGAAAATAGATTTACCTCAATTAATCCTGATTAAGTAAGCCATTTACCTAAGTTAGACTTAGGAAAATTAATAAACTAGCTAATTAATTCTAATTAAGGTAATTTTCCTTAGAATTTTTTTGTGGGTATTGGGGAAAATTAATCCACTGTGTTCCTTAGACTCATGGACACCATTTGAGACTAGAACACTTGTCCGGGCTACATAAACTAACACTCCCTCTAAGTGAGGAAGGTGTTTTGCATAACACCCATTTTGTCTCCGAAGAAAATGAATCTCGTCTTCCGGAAAGCCTTTGTTAGTATATCTGCTACCTGCTCATCTGTGGGTATATACTTTAGCTGAACAATCCTGCGCTGCACACATCCTTAATGAAGTGGTACCTGATGTCTATATGCTTGGACCAGTTGTTAAACACCAAATTCTTTGACAACCTGATGCAACTGTTATTTTCACAGTGTATCATTGTCGTCCCAACCCTCTGACCAAACAAGGCTACTAGAAGCTTCCAAAGCCATATAGCCTCACATGTATCCATGCTCGCTGCTATGTACTTTGCCTCTGCAGGACTTAGTGCCACAAACTTCCACTTCTGACTGTACCAAGAAACAACCCCTGATCCCATGCTAAAGCAACACCCCAAAGTGCTTTTCCGATCCACTGTATTACCAGCCCAATCTGCATCAGTATAGCTAACCAAGCTGACACGATCACCTTAAGCATATTTGATGCCATACACGATAATGCCGCGCAAATACCTCAACACATGTTTTGCTGCCATCCAATTCGCTCTCTTCGATTCCACCATGAACTGACTGAGAGATTTTATTGCATAGGATATATCTGGCCTAGCGTTGACCAGATACATGAGAGAGCCAATCAACTCTCTGTACAAGGTGGGATCTACATCCTTCTCCCTAGATGCGTCTACCTTCCTCCATTTTGTGATCATGGGTGTAGACATGGTTCTACAATCTTCCATCCCGAACCTCCTCAGGATCTTGATGCAATATTTCCCTTGCCCAAGGAAAATCTCTCTATCTGTCTACCACACCTCCATGCCTAGAAAGTAGTGCATAAGCCCCAAATCCTTCATCTCGAACTCAATTGCCAGATCCCTCTTGCATTCCTCTATGAGCCCTAGTGAACTTGTAAGAAACATGTCGTCCACATATAGAACAAGAATGAGAACCTCACCCCCAACCACCAAGTAGTAGAGGTTTGCATCCGCTTCACTCTTCACGAAGCCCATGGCCTGCAAGTACCTGTCAATGCATTCATACCATGCCCTGGGCGCCTGCTTAAGCCCTTACAAATCTCTCTTCAACCTGCACACGTGGGTCTCTCTGTTGTGTGTTACAAAGCCCTCTGGTTGTTCAATGTACACTTCCTCCTCCAACTCACCATTTAGGAACGTCGTCTTGACATCTATTTGATGGATCTGCCATCCCATCTGTGCTGCTAATGAGATCACAACTCATATAGAAGTATACTTGGCCACAAGAGCGAATGTCTCCTCATAGTCTATTCCCTCCTTGTGAAAGAACCCCTTGGCCATGGACCTTGCCTTGTATTTTTCGATACTGCCATCTACACCATGCTTGATCTTGAAGATCTAGGTTGATCCAATCATTGCCTTGTTGGTCTCGGTACAACCTCCCACACATTGTTTTGCATGATTGTGGTATACTGCCCAACCATCGCATCCCCCCACACTTGTTGTTGTGTGGCCTCCTGATAGTTGGAAGGTTCACTATCTACCAATTGACTGACCAACGCCATGTAGCCAATGTACCTCTCTGGTTGTCTCTGTTGCCTACTGCCTATCGTAGGAGTTCCCACAAACTCCTGAGCATCTCTGAGTGTCTGTTGAGCCTCACAGTTCTTCTTGCCAACTGTAGAAGAAGGAATATCCACCTCTATGCCCTCTTGATGCATCTCCCTGATCTGCTGCATTTGTTGCTCATACTCTTTGAAGTCTTAGGAACTTCTGCACCTAAGCTAGTGCTTGTACTGGTCACTATACTTATGCTTTGCTGCCCTTGATACCGCTGCTCAACTCTAGGCACTTCTATTGGCTGCTCACTCTGATCATCAACTACTAGCAAATTTTTTAATCTTTTGTATGCCTTGTCCTTTAGGGACCAAACATCTTTCCTGACAATAATCCTCCTAGCCCATGGAATAAAAATCTGATATGCCTTAGAGGTTTCATTGTACCCAACAAAGTACCCTCTCTTTGCAGTTTGATCTAGCTTGGAACGTGAATCTCCCAGAATGTGACAATATGCCAGGCTGCCAAATATCCTAAAGTGATTGACATCTGGCCTCTTCCTTGTGAATTCCTCCTCTAGGGTCATCTTCCCTAGCACTCTATGTGGAACCTTGTTCTGTATGTAAACTACCATACTGCATGCATTTGCCCATAAATAGCGTGGCAAATCTTAGTTATACAACGTCTTTGTCGTTGCCTTCGAAATAGAACTATTCTTCCTCTTAGCAACCCCATTCTGCTGTGGGTTGTATTATGTAAAGAATTGTCCACTCTCTCTTCATTCTTTCATTGGTACATAACTCTTTGAACTGCTTTTCCGTGTACTCACCTCCATCGTCTGGCCGAAGAACCTTGATCTTCCTGCAAGTTGCATTCTCAACTAGAGATTTGAACTCCTGAAAGTGATTGAAGACCTCATCCTTGGTCTCCAGGAAGTATATCCAGGTCTTCCTAGAGAAATCATCAATAAAAGTAGCAAAGTACTCGTATCCCCTAAGAGACTTCGTAGACATCGGCCCACATATATTTGAATGCACTAAGTCAAGAATACCCTACAATCTCGTGTCACTCTTTGGAAAAGTTGCTTTTGCAAACTTCCCCAACATACACCCTTTGCAAATATCATCATGCTTTGGGGTCATCTCTAGAACACCTGTCACCATCTCACAAAGCAATCTAAGTGCTCCCTGATGTATATGCCCCATACTCCTATGTGATAGCTCCCCTTGATCCCTCAGATTGTTGCTACTAACTAGTGCCTTAGGAGTGTCCATTTGCAACTTGTACAACCAACTACTCCTAACTTCAATCGCTATAGGTGATTTCCAATCGTTGTGCTTCAATAGCACTTGTGCGCCTCTAAAGAGAGTATCGTTCCCTTTATCTTGAAGGATAGATACAAAAATCAAGCTCATACCCAAGCCTAGCACATGCAACACATCATGAATCAGAATTGGCTTGCCATTCTCCCTCTGAAACAGAACAATCCCTATTGCAACTGGGTTGCATTTGGACTTGTTCCCCTTATGGATTTGAAATTTGATGCCCTCCTCCTTATAGTTGGAGATGTAACCACTAACTCTTGTCATATGGAATGACGCCCCACAGTTTATATACCAAACTTCCTGCGAGGTTGAGTTAGATAGGCAAGCAATCAAAGCGAATTCTTGATCCATCTTGCTGGAGAGCTCATCTGCACTTGCTGATGCTGCTGTCTGCTTCTTGCCCTTCTTCTCAGTCTTCTCTTTGTGGACAGTTGTTGACATAGTGGCCGAACTCGTGACAGCCATAGCATTTGACCTTGGAAAGGTCCTTCTTCTTCTTCTCACCTTTTTGGGTTTTGCCCCATGTTGGACTCCTTATTCGCTTTTCCTTTCCCGGCTAGGGCCACGTTCTCTTATTGCTCCTCACTCTTCTGAGTCCTATTGCTGCTGCCACTGACAAGACTGAGGCTCAACTCCTCCTAGGTGAAATCGCTCCATAATTAATCCCAACCCTGTAAGGTGTCTCGTCCATTGATCACTTGGACGAATACATCCCATTGCTTTGTAAAGCCATTCAGGGCTATATGCTCCTTCTCTTCATCATCTAGTTTATCTCCCACTGCAAATAACTTGTCCTTTACCAATCTAAGTCTGTTAAGGTAGCTAGTAGCATCTTCACCTTTGTGCATCTTTATATTTCTCAACTTCTCTTTGAAAAGTAGTTTCCTGTTGGTGGTAGCATCCTGGAATAGTTTCAAAATTGTGTCCCACATTTTCTTTGTTGTATCCAACTCAACAATATGTGAAACTATATGGTCCTTGACTCCATCAAGAATTATCCTCCGTGTTTTGACATCTTCCTTCTGGTATGTTGAAAGTTGTGCTGGATCCATTGGAATAGCTATCACACTAGTCGTATAATCCTTGAGACCATTTTCTTCCAACAAGAAGGAAATTATGGCTTTCCATATGCCAAAGTTTGAGGCTCGTCCAATTTGTCTTGATATCTCAAACCCGTCGAGGCCATTTTACAAACCCTCGGAAATCAACGAAACCCAAATAAACAGAAGAAATTGAACTGGGTTTTAAACCCTCGGCTTTTCTCTTGTGCCTAAGCAGAGCCTTCTTTTGTTCTCTGATCTGCTCTGATACCATGTGAAATTTTAACACTGTTGCAGTAACTGGTTATTATTCTCCTATCAAATTTGATTATGCGTCTTCTGCAAATTCTTTGCGGCAAATATTGAATAAAACACTATTGCAACTTCATAGAAAATAAATAAATCATTGGCACTGGGAAAATATTGTGTACACATACAAATAATGAACACCGATATGTTTGGACAAATTGTTGGAAATACTAAGAGGGGGGATGAACCAATATTTCTTTCAATTGTTATATTATGCCAGTTGATATTTTTATCGCAAGTTAAACCAGAATACAAGAAATAGAATAAAATTTAATTTTATTGATGAAGATAGTGAGGACTCTAATCCTCTTTTATAAAAACTCAAGCTCCAACTTGTACAACAAAATCTCTGACTCCTCAAGGCTCCAACCTTGGACAAGTCCTAGCACCAACTTGGTCAAAATGAGGACTCCCATCCTCTTAACAAATCCAAGCACCAACTTGGTCAAAATGAGGACTTCAATTCTCTCAGGCTCCAACCTTTCCAAATAGACTTCAAAATCAACTTCTGCAAGATGTCTCCAAAATAAGTTCCAAATATACTTCAGAAAGGTCTACAAGTCTTCCCAAACCTGCTCCAAGAGTGCTTCAAGTCTTGTTTCAACAAGGCTTCCAAAGGCTGCTCCGACAAAGGCTTCAAGTCTACTTCAACAAGTGTTAAAATTGGCAAATAGGGCCAAACTCCATGTGGGTCATCTTATTTATGGCAGCTGATATTTTTCTTGGGTTCCTCTCATCGAGAGGTGTATGATTGAACTAAAGATCATCCGATTTCGACATGTATTCATGGAGATATGAATTTATTTGTGTTATATGACAATTCGTCAAGGTCGGCTAGCAACCAAATTACCCCAACTTATCCTCAACGTTTCATTATAAATAGAAGAGGTCTTCAAGTCATTTTGACACTCATCTCTTGTGATTTCACTCTCCACTCGTTTGGGTTTTGGTGGAAGGTGAGGTCTAAAAGATAGCCCTATACGCATTCGGCATTCCTAAAGGAGTAGACATAGTCACAGTCTTGGAGGTGCCCTAGCTGCAGTTGAACATGCCCTAGCCGCAGTCAAGGAGGAGGCCTAATTAGTAGTGAAGTGCAAGCTCTAAACGCTGAATGCTTTCTATACGTTGTCTAAGGGAGCTTCATCACAGATCAAAGGAGGCCCTAATTCTCTGTCCTAGAGGGAGACCTAGCCGCAGTAAAGGAGGCCCATTCACAACTGAAGGAGAAGCTCTCTTATGCTATCCTAAATGCCCTAGTCGTGGGTCATGAAGGGACCTTAACTCGCTGTCACAGGAGACCCTCAAACGCAGCAAAAAGGAGACCCAGTTCCGCACCCAGAGAGGGCATCTATTTAGGGTTTGACTGCTACCTCGGATGGGTATAAGGAGCAGAAGAACCCAGGCTAGTCTCGTGGAATACGTATGATCTCAGATCTAAGGAATGCATGACAAGAGGACACAAGGAATTTTGTGCTAGTATCATTCTCGGCATACCTGTAAATTAAAGGAGCAGTCAAGATAGATCTCGGATGGATGAAGCAGAAAAGACTTCAGATGAGGACGCTGTATTAATATCAATTCTGGGCTAGATTCATTCTTGGCATAGTCATAATTCTTGTGATGTAAATCTCGGCATTTCTGTGAATGGAGTCTTACTCTCTTGGCATAGTTAGTCTCACAATATACGAATTTGCCTCCTTGCAATCTTGATATGTATATCAGTGATATCACAACAGATCTGCTAATAGTCTCTATATATATATGTGTATGTATTTGTGCTCCTTCCTGGTTACAATATTGGTGAAAGTTAAGTCGCAGCCCTAATCTCATTGACCATCACAATCTCGGTGCAATAAGAGGGAGCAGTATCACAGTCTGCTCCATAGATCAATATTCTTACACAGTTAAGAGGATTGCTAGTGTTGTTGCATTGGCGATGTTTTGAAGACATTCTCTAGTGTTGCTATGTGCTAGGCCACAGGCCATAGCACCATAGCAAGGGTTACCTTGGGACTGCTATCTTAGGAGTGTTTGGAGATTGTTCAAATCAGCCATTCATCACAGTCAAGGGAGTTTGAGGCTGCAACCAAAATTGCTGAGCAACTAGCAATTTGAGGAATGCTGCATCAGGATATGCTTCAGCATGATTGAAGGCTATCATAATGATGTACCTTCTACTGTTGTCATAAAATCTCAGATTTATGTATTTGTACTATCTCTCTCTCTGCTGAACTATTGAAGAATATAAAAAGAATTGATCAAGGGTTTCTCCACATTGGGGTTTGTCCCTGGCTGGTGCCACATCTTGTGTCCTTGTGTTTTGGCTTGTCTTCTACTATTTATGTTTATGTTCTATCTGCACTTTACTATCATGCTGATGTGATTGCTAATCTGAATATTGTCATTGAGCTAATTTGAAAAATTGAAGTAAATTGCTCTAAGCATAGAACATACCTAAATTTAACAACAAGGCTTCCAAAGACTGCTCCAACAAAGGCTTCAAGTTTGCTTCAACAAGGCTTCTAAAGGCTGCTAAAGGCTGCTCCAACAAAGGCTTCAAGTCTGCTTCAACAAGGCTTCTAAAGGCCGCTCCAACAAAGGTTTCAAGTCTGCTAGAAAAATGTCTCCAAGTCTGCACATGAATGTCTTCAAGAAGGTTACTCTAAAAAGGCTCCAGAAGTGATTTCCCTTAAACCAACTCATGTCTGCTACAGGTGGCCTCAAGAGTGCTTGAGTAAGTCCTCTAAAGGACTGCTTTAAGCTTGTTTCAAAATAGCCTTTTTCAAGCTCCAAACTGATCTAGAACAGTGCAACAAAAACACAGGTCCGAATTGAGGCTTTAGGCCAAATTTTAGAGATCTGAGATATCACAGTGGGGGCCGAAATTCTGTGTTATCACAGGGCTGAAGTCTCCTCCTTCACAGGGCCGAAATATGTGTTACCACAGTGTCGAAATTCGTAGGTTACAGTCACAGGTCCGAGGTCTATAATAGGCTTAGCTAGAGGATTAATCTCAGTTTGTTAAGAGGCCAAATCTGGTCTTTACGACAAGTCTGAAATAGGCCGAGTTTTAGGCTAGATTTAGTCCTAGTAATGCTCCAAAAACAGTTCAGAAGATGTGACAAAAGGAGAACAAATTCCAATAGAAAAGCACCAAGAATCCATAACCAGAAAAAGAGATAGAATCCACATCTTGTTCCTGCAATCAGCTCCTAGGTTCATGAGATATGAACCCTCATACTTCTTCTCCACAAATCCAAATAGTCTATGTCTCCTTGGCTGAGTTGGATGAGAAAATGAGGATGAATGGTGCCTTATTTATACTAATCTTATCATGCATTGAGTTGCCTACTTGTTTAATTACTAACAAGTTATTTAACCATATAAACACTGAAATAAGCACAATATAGTCTCAACCATCTATAGATCAACAACTGAAAGAAATAGACAAACACACAAGTGACACCTTTATTTTTGGGCAATCGTCCACGGAAAAACCCAACTTGGGAAAACCGGTGCAACAATTCTGAGGGTTATTTTATTATGCTGTCTATCTAAGTAAAACTGGGTGCCAAACCGGCTTACCCGATAGAGAAAATAATCCTGCAGTAATACCTCTATTCGGAAGCAGATATTCAGAAAATTTGCCCCATGAAACCCTCTCTAGCACAACTAAAGCACTGTGTTAGCCCTCTTGGCCTCTGCGTCAGCCTGAAAACCCTCTGTGTCATCTCTCTGAGGCTCTGCACAACCTCTCTGGCTCTTTGCGTCACTCCAACAGCCTCTGCGTGGATGACGTAGGCCCTCCTGGCCTCTGCGCTGTCTCTGCTAGCCTCTATGTGTCTCCCTCTGGCTTTTGCGTCTGCCTCTCTACCTCTGCGCTAGTCTTCCGACACTATATCTGCCTCTCTGTCTTGTACTCACTGCCCCTCTGCAAACTGATCATTGATTCGACTTTTCTTAGCAAACCTTGCTCTAGAAAATCAAATGATTGATCACTCAGGTGTTTTCTCCAACTGACCCTCAAGCCTCTTCTTATACTTTTCTTGTTGGTCCTTCAACCACTGATATTACATCTCTAATCAACGACTAAGATTAGATTTGGCTTGATCCATGTCTTTTAGAACCTTCTAACCCAATTTTATATTAATACCCATTAATAATTTATTTTTCCTAAATTTAGACTTAGGAACTGAATTAAAAATATTAATTATTTTAATATCTCCTTCGTGGAATTTTTCCAAACCATTAATGGGTCCTGGAGATCTCATGTGATTTAGCCTCTCCACCAATTTTCATGGCTTGAGAACATCCGATGCTACCCCAAATCAACACTCCCTCTTAGCAAGGACTGTGCTGTAGTAACACTCCACCACTAAGCATCACCCTGATTATACGACACCGGTACCTGTGCTAATGCTAGGCCTCCCTACCCAACATCCTCTACACTGTTGCATCCTGTACCGCTACCCATGGCTCTGCCATTGCCACTGTACATCTGTACGACAACTCCCTCTACATCCGTGCTGCTGCTGGTCCTTTCACCCAACACTGTATATGTACTGCAATTCTCTCTCATCATGTTGCATCGTAGCAGTACTACTGCTACTGCTACTGCACTACAACTCAGTTACTGAGAAGTAAGTAACTGATCCACCCAACTACTGACTTCTTTGTCAGGCTAGAAACCCTCCCGATGTTGAAGCTCTCTGTGCTACTATCCTGTGCTCTTCTGCCTCTGCGCTGCTGTAACAACTCTGTGCCTCTTAAACTGCTGCAAACCTCTTTGTGCCATCTCGCATTGCTACAACCTCCTCTGTGCCTCTCGCATTGCTGCAATCCTCTATGCGTTACCTGGGACTACTGCATTGTAGCACTCTCTGCCGCTTCATCCGCATCTGTTTCTACCGACATCTGCCATCCTGCTACTCTCACTTAGGGGCTCCCGTAGCTAGGTATGATCCAAGAGTTTAGGTGCCTCAAGGATCCTACCCCTCATCGTCTGTAGTCTTCCTGACTACAGCTCGATGTCTCCCCACCTCTTCTCTAGAGGTACATGAGCACTCATGGCACAATCGTCTTCATTGCCCATGCTGCCCCTCTTTTGGACTCCCTCTGAGTCTCGACTTCACTCTTGGAAGTTCTTTCCTAGACTCCCTCTGAGTCTCGATTTCTCTCCTAGAAATCCTCCTACCAACCGTCAAATCATCCTACCAACTGTCAAATCACACCTCTCTGATCTCCTATGCTCCTGCACACTGATATGGATTCCTTGGCTAGAAATCCGCCTAGGTAGCAACTCCCTCTACCTTGGTTTTGCCCCGTTAGGTACTATTCCGTCTCGGAAGCAACAACACCCCACCAGCTTCACTCCTCGTAATCTGCCCACAACGTCCTATGCCCTAGTAACTGAAGGACTGAGCCTTTAAGCTTTGCGCAATCCCGAGAAGGCTAATTTGCTCCCTTGGCCAACTGTGTCAACCCTCTTGGTCTCTGCGTTGCTCTTCATGAGTCCCTTCTGCCTTCCCCTGCCTCTGTGCTTGCCTCTCTCTGGCTCAAACTGATGACGCAGGTCTTCTGCGTCAACCCTTTTTTGCTGCTTTTTGCCTAAGAACAACTTCTGTCACTCGGGACAGCTGTCTCTGCTGCAAATTCTCTGATTCAGCTGGCACCTTTAGCTCTCCTGTGATCTGCAACGCTCTGATACCATGTTGAAATTTCTAAGTGTTACCGGTTAGAAATTTTATCTGTATTCTCTGGTTTATTTCACCTACTTGTTTAATTACTAACAAGTTATTTAACCATATAAACACTAAGATAAACACAATATAGTCTTAACCATCTACAGATCAACAATTGAAAGAAATAGACAAACACACAAGTAACACCGTTATTTTTGGACAATCATCCCCAGAAAAACCCAACTTGGGAAAACCGGTGCAGCAATTGTGAGAGTTATTTTATAATGCAGTCTATCTGAGTACAACTGAGTGCCAAACCGACTCACCCGATAGAGAAAATAATCCGGCAGTAATACCTCTCTATTCGGAAGCAGATATTCAGAAAATCTGCCCCACGAAACCCTCTCCAACACAATTGAAGCACTGTGTCAGCCCTCCTGGCCTCTGCGTCAGCCTAAAAACCCCCTGCGTCAACTCTCTGAGGCTTTGCGTAGCCTCTCTAGCTCTCTATGTCACTCCAGCAGCCTCTGTGTGGATGACGCAGGCCCTTTTGGCCTCTGTGCTGTCTTTGCTAGCCTTTGCGTGTCTCCCTCTGGCTTCTACGTCTACCTCTCTGCCTCTGCGCTAGTCTTCCGACACTTTCTCTACCTCTCTGTCTCATATTCACTGCCCCTCACTGCAAACTGATCACTGATTTGACTTTTCATAGCAAACCCGGCTCTAGAAAATTGAATGACTGATCACTCTGCTGTCTTCTCCAACTGACCCTCAAGCCTCTTCTTATACTTTTCCTATTGGTCCTTCAATGGCTAAGATTACATCTCTAATCAATGGCTAAGATTAGATTTCGCTTGATCCATGCCCTTTAGAACCTTCTAACCCAGTTTTATATTAATACCCATTAATATTTTATTTTTCCTAAGTTTAGACTTAGGAACTCCATTAAAAATATTAATTATTTTAATATCTCCTTCACTGGGTAGAATTTTTCCAAACCATTTTCGGGTCTTGGAGATCTCATGTGCTTTAGCCTCTCCCACCAATTTTCATGGCTAGAGCACATTTGATGCTACCCCCAAATCAACAGTTTGTTGGGGTCAGGGCTGACTTGATCATAAGGAGGCCGACTTGTCCTGGGAGGCAAAATCTGATTTCTCCACTTGAAAAACACATTTCTCCTTATTGGAGAGGAGTGAGGAGACATGCTACAACTCATTGGAAAGGGCTTAATGTGCTCTTTGAGTCTATGGCATTCTTATCTTCACCAAGTCATCCTTTGACATTAATAATATGCCCTCTACCAAACAAACATGTTGGTTCAATGCCCAAGATTGTTTGGCATTGGATAATCCAGCGTTAATTGGCTCTCGAGGATCTGTTAACTTTGGCGATGTGTCTGTTTACTAACACCTACGGGTTTTGATGTAACAACAATCATGATTCCAACAAGTGGTGTTAGAGCCAAAGGTCTTGAGTTCGAAACACCCTTGGCTCCTGGGGGGGTGGGGGGTAGATTGTTTGGCATTAGATAATCCAGTGTTCCCTGTGTGTTTTGCGACATGTTCTTAACCGCCTCTCGAGGATCTGTTAACTTTGACTATGCGTCTGTTTACTAACACCTGCGGGTTTTGGTGTAATGACAATCATGATTCCAACACAAATGTCCCTGGAAAAGCCCTAGTGTGGGGAAAACCAATTTTGCAAATGAGGGTTTATATTGTTAATAAATCTGCAACAATTGAGAATTACATAGATTGCTTGCCTCTCACTGGCAAAGCTTTCACAATATTTTTACTCCACTTATACTAGCGAAATCAGACCTCTGCAACAAACTCAACTCTCCTCAGTGCAATTCGCACCTCCTTCCAGCAACACGCACTGGCAAAACTAGAAATACACAACCTCTTGTGGAACTTGCATTGCCTCTAGAAATTCGTTACGACAATATTCTCTACATCCAACAACTCGCTAGAGCAACTCGCACTTCCTTCGACAATTGGAAATCGAATTGCTGCCCAACAATTCGCACTGGCTAATGCAGTCTCTCTATAGAATAATTCGGCCTCCTTCTCTTGAAATAACTGGAATCTTCGTGAAGAATTTTTCTGGAAATTCTCTCCTCAATTTTCTGGCAGAAACCCCACTGTTAGTGTCCTCCACGCTATCATTGCGCCCTTGCTATCACCACAAATTTGTGTCTCTAATGTGTTCTCCAAATGCCCATTGATTTCCTCCTATAATCTCTAGTTGAGTAATCAACGACCATGATATAATCTCAATCAATGGCTAAGATCATCTTGACCCCATCAAATGACTTTTCTAGAAGTCATTAGAGGAAAATCGATTTACCTCAATTAATATTGATTAATTAAGCCCTTTCCCTAAGTTAGACTTAGGAAAATTAATAAACTAGCTAATTAATTCTAATTAAGGTAATTTTCCTTAGAAACTTTTTTGGGTATTGGAGAAAATTAGTCCACTGCGTTCCTAAGCCTCATGGACACAATCTGAGACTAGAACACCTATCCAAGCTACATAAACGAACAAAAACCCTCAGAGCTCATTCTTAATAAAACAGAGACAATTCAATTCCAATTCGATGATGAAAAGTGATTCCAACTCTCCTTTATTTATAGGTTTCCTCATGGAGTTTTCTCAAATGTGAGGGGTTGCAATTGCAAAGCCCAATTTGGGCTTTTGCCCCAACTACCCAAAATTTACCCAATATTGGCCCAAACATTGGATAGTGGGGGTTTCCCCTTTATCAATAACCATAGCCTACAGAGTTAGATAGGCTACTTCTTCCTTTTGTGGGCAATTAATCGATAGGGGACATTACAATCCCAAGGAAGAGCTAGGGGAAGATTTGAATTGCCCATTGCACTACTACTTAGAAGAGGAACCTGTTGTTGATGTTTTGGTGATCTCGTTTATCTACTGGTAAGAAATCTAGTCTAGCAATGTTGCTGAAATTATTGGGGAGGGTGGATGGTCCGTCAGGTCCATACTGATCTTGAGTCAAAAGGCAATGCTACCATCAATTTATCTCATGGTGCCCCTCGTTGATGGGAGAACTATAAAGAAGTATTCCCCTAGATAGATTTTGGAGAATATGAGCATGAAGCTTGAAGGCCTCTTGCATGTCTCTTGGTGCCCCTAGTTGATGAGAGCACTATAAAGAAGGAAACCCTAGTTGATGAGAGCACTATAAAGAAGGAAGTATTCCTCTTGACATAATCTAGAGAATGTGAGCATGAAGCTTGAAGGCCTCCTACATGTATAAGGCCAAACTTCTCTGGTTTAGGTACATGAAGAAACTAGATAGGTTTTGGGTCCCCTTGAATAGATAGTAGAACCTCCCACGGGTCTCATGGTAATAGGGTAGTGGAACATGAAGCACTCCTTTGCCTCAACCTCACGAAGATGACACAACTGACAAATCTCTCTCCCCTTGTAGTCTAGTGACTTGTCTTGACTCAAAGTTTATGCGAGCCTACTCAGAATAGCCGAGGGGGGGTAGAAAGAGAGTATGCCTAATGACGAGGTGTATATGGGGATTGCATAATGAGTTTGTGTTAAATATCCTAAAACCAACTATCTAAGCAACCATATTAGATCTAGTTACTTGATGGAGTTATTAATTTTTGCATGCAGTGAAAAACGAGAAAAGCAATCACACAGTGCACAAATATTCTGCCCTTCTAGATCAGTTCATCATTCAAAATTATCTTCAATACTTACAAGAGCTCCCTTATAGAGAAACGTGGCTTTCAGAAATTAATCAAACGAACAATAAACCTAAAAATTATAGTTTGCACAGAAATTGAGGCAGCCTTCTCTCCAATCTGTATGATTGTACGAAATTCGTATGGCAGTGCAAAATCCATAGGGATGGCTATATGGCCTGCTCTGCTGGGCTGTGTGGCTGTTCTTTTCCTTGCTATTGACTCGCTGCTCTTTTCCTTGCTGTTGACTCGCTGCCCATCATTGTTGAAGGTTGGTTGTCGTTTCCTTGCTCTGAACTACTGCTAAAATCCTCACCAATTGCTGAAAATCAAATCTTTGATTTTCTCCTTCGCTCATGACTTGTGAAATGAATGCTCTATGTGTTTTTGTCCTCCGCCCTCTCTTATTTTTATAACGTTTGTTGGTTGATGTAGCTCAGATAGGTGTTCTAGCCCCAAGTGGTGTCAATGAGGTTAGGAACACAAAAGTGGAAAATATCTCCAAGCCCAAGCTATTTTTTTTGAATGGAAATGTCTTAATTAAATTAATTAATCAATTTTTAATCACTTTCCTAAGTTTTAACTTAGGGAAAATGAATTAATTAATTAGTAATAATTGGACATGGTCGATTTTCCTCTAGATATTTCTAGTAAAATTTTTAAGTGATCGTAGCTATCGATTAGATCATTTCAAATCAAGATCTTGGCTGTTGATTTCTCAATGAGAGATTATACAAGAAATAGATGGGCAGTCTTAGAGATCATTTCATTGCAATGAAGAGGGCGTAGTGATAGTGTTGGGTTTGACACTAATGAGGGTTTAAGGAGCAAGTGAAGTAGTGAATATTTCTAGAGTTTCCTTTCATTAATATTCTTCCAGTTTCTGTGATCCTGAGGAGGAATTCTCTCAACATTTTTCTGCAGACAGGGATGCTGAGATTGCTAGGAGGACACTGTGCAAATTGCCAAGAGGGCCGTATGATATACCAACATAGCTAAGAGGTTAATTTCGTCTAGGCTATGAGCATCAGAATGCTAGAGGAGCTGCACGTATGAGGCCATATAGTCTGTATTTGCCAGGATAGGCCGTGAGCCTTCAGGTGGTCAGATTGACTTGTGGAGGTGAAAAAATATTTTGCAGGAGCTTTGTTGGGGTTTGGCAAGTAGTATTGTAATATTCATCAATTGCAGAATTTGTTGAAGATTAATAGAACTCTTAGATCTGAAGAACTGGTTATCCTTTCGGGGCTTTTCCAAAGGCACTTTTGTCCAAAAATATTGTGTCCATTTTGTGATTGGTTTTCTATTAGAGTTTACGCAATTTATTTTTTGTGAATATTACAATCGTGTTTTTACTCAGTATTTGCAGTAAAATAATTTTGCTCAGAATTAAATATATTGGATAATTACCGATTGATTGCAATAAGTGATATTTTTATTGATTTTTCATATGGTATTACAACATATATGGAGTGCAAAGGTTTACTGGAGTAGATCAGTGCAGGGGTTTGGAAGAGAAAGCTAAGGGTTTAATATCTAGATCGATTTCTTCAGTTTGTTCCAAATTTACTTGGAGAAAATATACCAGTGTTATTCTTTGCAAAAGCAGGCCGAATTGCCAGAGCAAGTAGTTAGTTTATCTAGTGTGAGTGACTTTATTAAGTTGCTGGAGGCGGATTATCTTGTCGGAATAATTTCTTGGAGGTAGTACGCATTTCCAAAAGGCAGTGCGTGTGGCCGGATTGAGGTAGTGCGAATTGCCAAAGGTGGGCCGAGTTGCTTCTAGTGGGTCGATTAGCTTCTTAAGGTTTGATTTGACTTGCAAAGGGAGATCGGGAGGTTTTCCAGATACTTTTATTAGTTGGTAGAAGAGATATTTATTTTTTTGTTTTCTCTCGAGGTCTTTAGTAATGGCTTCAACATGATTGGTTTTCTATCAGAGTTTTTGCAGTTTATTTTTGTGAATATTGCAATTTTGTTTTTACTCAGTATTTGTAGTAAAATAATTAAATACATTGGATAATTATTGGTTGATTGCAATAAGCAATATTTTATCGATTTTTCATATGGTATCAGAGCGAATCTGAAGCGTAGAGGTTTACTGGAGTAGATCAGTGCAAGGGTTTTTGATGAGAAAGCAAGGTTTAATACCTAGATCGATTTCTTCAGTTTGTTCTAGATTTACTTGGAGAGTTTTAATAAGTGTTATTTTCTGCAGAAGGAGGTCAGATTTCCAGAGCAAGTAGCCAGTTTATCCAATGCGAGTGACTTTAGTGAGTAGATGAAGGCAGTTTATCTTACCGAAATAATTTCTCAGAGGTAGTGCACATTTCTAGAAGGAAGTGTGTGTGGCTAGTTTGAAGTAGTGCAAATTGCTAGAGGTGGGCTGAGTTGCTTCTAGTGGGTTGATTAGCTTCCAAAGGTTTGATTTGACTTGCAGAGGGAGATCATGAGGTTTTCCAGATACTTTTATTAGTTGGTAGAAGAGATATTTATTTTTTCGTTTTCTCTCGAGGTCTTTAGTAATGGCTTCAACATGATTGAGGGATCAAGATAGGTTGGATGACGCATCTAACTTTGGTGTCTAGAGAATCCGGTGCCTTCTTATTTTGGAAGAGCATGGGTTGAAGGAGTTTGCTATGGCACATTTTTGTACCAACAGATCCTATCATGTTGCATGAGTACTAGAAAGATGATGACAAGGCTAGGCATATTATTCTAGATGGGGTCAAGGACCACATAGTTCTACATTTAGCGGAAGAAGACACAATGAAGAAGATGTGGGGTGCCATAAAAAAACTTTTCCATGATAAAAATATGAATTGAAAAATGATTGTAATAGAGAAGCTTAGAAGCACCAGACAAAATATGGGAGAGAACGTGGTCAGTTATCTCACCCGCATCGAGACAGTTAGAGATGAGCTAGCAACCATTGGAGAGAAGGTCGATGATGAAAGCTTGCGAGAATAACCCTGAATGGTTTTCATAAGCAGTGGGATGTTTTCGTGCAACTGGTTAGTGGAAGATTTGAATTTTCTACTTGGGAATGCTTGTGGACTGACTTCACACAAGAGGAGCTTCGACAAAGCCTTGTGAAAGGCAACAATGGCATTGGCAACATTTCCGAGAAGAAGGGGGATGACAACGAGAATGTTGCTCTTGTGATCAAGGGAAAACTGAAAAAGGGATCCAGTAAAGGGTCCAACTTCAAGGAGGAAAATAAGAAGGACATGTCAAAGATCAAGTGCTATGGCTGTCACAAATTTGGCCATTACTGCAACAATTGCCCGCACAAGAAGAAAGGTAACAAGAAGGGCGAGAAGCAGATAGTGGCAATTGTAGATGAGATTTTTAGACGGATAGAGGATGAGTTTGCACTCATTGCTTGCAACAACAATCCGAGAGAGTTGTGGCATAGTGGAATGGGCCATGGGGTACTCATGGTGACAAGTGTTCTAGATACAAGCACGGAGCATGATGGTGTCGAGTGTAGAACACCTTCCTCGCTAAGAGGGAGTGTTGGTTGATGTAGCTCAGACAAGTATTCTAGCCCCAGGTCATGTCAGTGAGGCTAGGAACACAAGAGTAGAAAATATCTCCAAGCCCAAGTTACTCTTTTGAATGGAAAAGTCTTAATTAAATTAATTATTCAGTTTTAATTATTTTCTTAAGTTTTAACTTAGGGAAATAGATTAATTAATTAGTAATAATTGAGACATGGTTGATTTTCCTCTAGAGACTTGTAGTAAAGTTTCGAAGTGATCTTAGCCATCGATTAGATCATTTCAAATTAGATCTTGAATGTTGATTTCTCAATCAGAGATTATAAAGGAAATTGTTAACATTGGCAACTAGGGCCAAACTCCATGTGGGTTAGCTTATTTATGGTCGCTGACATTTTTATTGGATCCCTCTCGTCGAGAGGTGTAGGATTGATCCAAAGATCATTCGATTCCGATAAGTATTTATGGAGATATGAATTTATTTTGATTATGTAATTATTATCAAGCTGACCAGCTCTTACGTAGGCTCAAGAAGCCCAAACGTCATGTCTATTCAACCTATACGTTTTTGGTATAAATAAAAGAGGATTTGATGTCATTTGGACACAATTCTTGAGTGATCTCCTCCTCTCCATGTCTTGGGTTTTTGGAGGAGTGAGACACCAAGAGAAACACACATTGGCCCAAAGATGATGCCCTAAATGATAACGCAGTCATGAACCCACAAGCAATGGAGATGATACGTGAAGGATAGCCGCAGTTACGTGAAGGGTAGCCGCAGTGGAACCTCAACGCTGAAACGCTGGAAACTTACCACGCAGACCATACAACGCACAGTCATGTGAAACGCTAGACACTTACACATAGTCCATACAACGCACAGTCACGTGATACGTTGGTAATGAACCGTAGTGATGAAGAGGTGCCGTAGTACATCATGGTAATACCTACACGCTGTTCATGATCAGGACGCAGGCAAAGTCATGGTAATATCTACACGCTGTTCATGATCAGAACACAAGGAATGATATAACGCATATAATATACGCACCAAGCAACTATACTCACAGCAAGTGCATGAAGCTGAGCCGCAGTAATGAAGAGGCAACACAGTGATGGTTATACGCTGGGCAGTCTGATATATGGAACACATCAATCATGGGATGCAATGATGTATGGAACGCAGTCATCATATGATGTATGGAACGGTCATATATATTATGGGAGCAGTCATATATATATGCTTCATTGTGTTAGGCATATATAATCTGCTTCAGTCATAACTACAGTCCATCATGGTTATGAAGAACGTTGGTCATATAGACAGTGATAAGCAAATAATGGTACTGCATGGAGGATAGCCTAGCTGCTTTGCTAGGTTGCAAGCCATAGCAAGCAGCTAAGGCTGATATGTATATGAAACCTATTATGAAGCAACAGAAGGGCATTATGAACAACATCATGAGATATACGGGCAACATGATGAACATGGACAGCATCATGAGATATATGGTAGCACTATGAGATCATGTGCATGGGCAGCACAATGATACATGGAGCAAGGGCAGAAGCATGATGATGATGCAGATTAGTTTGTGCAGTATGATGATGGATAAGATCATGGACATAGGCAACATGATGATAATCATGATTAGTGCAACATGGTGTAATATGCAGTGGTGTAGCTAGAGAACCAGATGTAGCACGATGATAGGTGGAGGAGTCACCTTGGAGAATCAGTTGAAGCAAAATGTCTTCAACTGATCTCATCGTTATAAGAGATGATATATGTTTAGATCTAGATAAGTCAAAGTGTTGACTTCTGTTGTAAATGTACTATCTCTCTCTCTCTCTCTCTCTCTGCTTGACTTTGAAGAACATAAAAGAAGAATTGATCAAGGGTTTCCCCACACATTGTGGGGCTTGTCCCTGGCTAGTGCCACATCTTGTGTCCTCTTGTCTTGGCATGTCTTCTGCGATTTATATTTATGTTCTATCTACAATTTACTTTATGATGTGATTGCTAATATGGAAAAGAAATTAAATAAATTGCTCTAGCATAGAACATACCTAAAATTAACATGGTATTAGAGCTGAGGCGAAGACAATGCCCAAGCAAGAGTGAAAGAGCAATTGCCAAAGATAGTTGGGATAAGATAGAAGGATCAATGGGTTCCTGATAATTCACAAAGGGTGAAGTCAAAACAGAGCATATTATCAAAATGGGGCAGCAGAACTTCTGATGGCCTACCTAAACATCACTTCATTGGGAAGTTCGGATCTAAGGGTGGAAGGAAAGGTAGATGTCTTGGTTATAAGTTCGGCTCTTATGCGAAGGAGTGTCCGAATGGTAGAGATGCAGGTCATCAAGGACACGACCGACTCTTCAAGGAAGCAACGAACCCCAGGAAGGGAAGTTGAAGGTTTTAAGGTGGCATTCGTCGATGGAAAGGTACGTGTTTGAAAATAGAATTTTCAAAGATGCTTTTGAGTTCAAGGTTGTATTAAGTTACATGAAGTCCATTGGGGACCATGTCCATTGACACAACACCGGAGGTCTGTGAGTCAGATGGTGACAGGGAAGCCTGAATTCAAAAAGAGCATGAAAGTACATGTCTGAGATGTACCGAAGGAAAATCTTACAAGGGGACCATTCCCCTCATGTAGCAGGTCCACAGGTTTGAAACAACCCGTGGAGTTTGAGATTCATGAATGGGAATCTCATGTATACAGGTGGAAGAAAGCCCTCTATGGCTTGAAGCAAAACACCTCGGGCATAGTATGAGAGGACTGATAACTGTTTGATGAAGCTGAAATTCACTAGGAGTGAAACCGATCCAAACCATTATCTGAAGGTTGTGGATGATAGACCTCTCATATTGGCACCTTATGCAGACAAACTATTTCTGCCAGGTGCAGACCCTCTCATTTGCAGAAGTAAGAGGGAGTTGGATTTCGGACATATGTTTTGCAGTTAGCACGGGGAGCTCATATTTGCTTGAGCCTCATTGGATTGGTGCCAAGAATCTTCTAAGATATTTTCGAGGCACAATCTCTCATGGATTGAGATACACTACCGGAAATATGAAAACTGCATGATTATTCGAATGCTCACTGGGCAGGCAGTGTGGAGGATCACTAGAGCACTTTTCAGTGTTGGTTCTCTTTGGATTCTGTTTCGATATCATGAATGAGCAGGAAGTAGAAGTCGGTTGTTATAAGTACCGTCAAGACTGGATATATAACTACGAGTATGACTTCGTATGAAGTTGCCTGGTTGTGGAAACTCTTCAGTGAGTACACATGATGAATACCACTGTGATTCTCTGTAACAACTGGAGGTGGGATTTGATTATTGAGGAATCCCATATTCGACAATTGCTCCAGCAGATAGACATCAGATACTACCTTATATGGGATATGGTAAGTCGATGAGCAAGGAGGCTCCATCGCAGTGAGACTGATGTACAGGTCGTTAACATTTTGACAAAGCCTCGGGGAAAGATCAAATCTGTGATTTTCCTGTACGACTTGGAGTCGTCGAGAGACCCTTGTAAAAGGGTCCCGCATGTTGCATACATTGAGCTCTGAGAGCTCTGGGGGCTTGCGATTCTTACTGGAGCAACATACATCCGCATGGTGACTCACCCTCCCCTGGTGGTGCACACTGGGACAGGATGATTCGCTCTCCTGTGGACAAGATGATTCACTTTCTTGTGGGACAGGATGATTTGCTCTCCTGTGGACAAGATGATTCACTCTCCTGTGGAC
This sequence comes from Pinus taeda, assembly GCA_000404065.3. Lineage (NCBI taxonomy): Eukaryota > Viridiplantae > Streptophyta > Pinopsida > Pinales > Pinaceae > Pinus > Pinus taeda. Next base: position 67,677 of record APFE030605096.1, read on the forward strand.
AAGATGATTCGCTCTCTTGTGGGACAAGATGATTCGCTCTCCTGTGTAGCAGGATGATTAGTTCTCCTGTGAGGTCCGGATGATGTGTTCTCCATGACAATTGTAGCAGGTTGATTAGTTCTCCTCTGAGGACGGGATTGATGAAGTTCTCCTGTCGAGGCATCCTACCCATGCAGTCTGGGACTCATGGGAAGTACCTCTCATCTAATCAATGAGTAGGGAAATGAAGATAGGGACCATAGTAGTATTGATGGACGCATCGCTGTATCTACCGTATTCCCTACACTAGGATGACCTTCATTGATCTGGGATCAATGATACTGGTCTGGAACCAGTGGTAGGAGTTGTACCTACTATGATGCTGACTTCGGGTCGGTTGAGGCTGGTCTGGGACCAGTGGTACATACTCTGAGACTGACTTCGTGCCAGTGCAGTACTGATCTGGGACCAGTGGTAGGAGTTGTACCTACTATGACGCTAACTTCAGGTTGGTTGAGACTGGTCTGGGACCAGTGGTACATACTCTGAGACTGACTTCAAGTCAGTGCAATACTGGTCTGGGACCAGTGAGAGTGGTACATACTATGACGCCGACTTCGGGTCAGTTGAGACTGGTCTGGGACCAGTGGTACACTCTCTGAGACTGCGATACTGGTCTGGGACCAATGGTAGGAGTGGTACCCAATATGACGCTGACTTTGGATCGGTAGAGACTGGTCTGGGACTAGTGGTACGCACTCTGAGACTGACTTTGGGTCAGTGGAGAATGGTATGAGACATTCTCGAACAATTCTTCTTCTTCATAGTTCAGCAGAGCTAAGTTGAGCGGAGCCAACAGAGCCAACAGACCCGCACAGAGCTAGCAGAGCTGAGTAGAGCTAAGCAGAGCAGAGCTAGCAAAGCTGGGCAAAGCAGAGCAGAGCTGGGCAGAGCAGTGCAGGGCACTGATGGCAAAGACAGTATAGTCGGTCATATAGATCAGCGGATGGAGTTCTCCCTAGTTGAGAGGGAGTGTTAAAATTGGCAACTAGGGCCAAACTCCATGTGGGTCAGCGTATTTATGGCAGCTGATATTTTTATTGGATCCCTCTCATCGAGAGGTGTAGGATTGTTCCAAAGATCATCCGATTCCGATAAGTATTTATGGAGATATGAATTTATTTTGATTATGCAATTATTATCAAGCCGACCAGCTCTTACGTAGGCTCAAGAAGCCCAAACATCATGTCTATTCAACCTATACGTTTTTGGTATAAATAGAAGAGGATTTGATGTCATTTGGACACAATTCTTGAGTGATCTCCTCCTCTCCACGTCTTGGGTTTTTGGAGGAGTGAGACACCAAGAGAAACACACGTTGGCCCAAAGATGATGCCCTACCAACGCATGATGATGCCCTAAATGATAACGTAGTCATGAACCCATAAGCAATGGAGATGATACGTGAAGGATAGCCGCAGTTACGTGAAGGGTAGCTGCAGTGGAAACTCAACGCTGAAATGCTGGACACTTACCACACAGACCATACAACGCACAGTCATGTGAAACGCTGGACACTTACACGCAGCCCATACAACGCACAGTCATGTGATACAGTGGTAATGAACCGTAGTGATGAAGAGGTGCCGTAGTACATCATGGTAATACCTACACGTTGTTCATGATAAGGACGCAGGCAAAGTCATGGTAATATCTATACGTTGTTCATGATCAGGACGCAGGGAATGATATAACGCATATAATATACGCACCAAGCAACTATACTCACAGTGAGTGCATGAAGCTGAGCTGCAGTAATGAAGAGGCAACCAGTCATGGCTATACATTGGGCAGTCTGATATATGGAACACAACAATCATGGGATGCAATGATGTATGGAACGCAATCATCATATGATGTATGGAACGGTCATATATATTATGGGAGCAATCATATATATATGCTTCATTGTGACAGGCATATATAATCTGCTTCAGTCATAACTACAGTCCAGCATGGTTATGAAGAACGCTGGTCATATAGACAGTGATAAGTAAATAATGGGACTGCATGGAGGATAGCCTAGCTGCTTTGCTAGGCTGCAAGCCATAGCAAGCAGCTAAGGCTGATATGTATATGAACCCTATAATGAAGCAACAAAAGGGCATTATGAACAACATCATGAGATATATGGGCAACATGATGAACATGGACAACATCATGAGATATATGGGCAGCACTATGAGATCATGTGCATGGGCAGCACAATGATACATGGAGCAAGGGCAGAAGCATGATGATGATGCACATTAGTTTGTGCAGTATGATGATGGATAAGATCATGGACATGGGAACATGATGATAACCATGATTAGTGCAGCATGGTGCAGTATGCAGTGGTGCAACTAGAGGACTAGATGCAACACGATGATAGGTGGAGGAGTCACCTTGGAGAATCAGTTGAAGCAGAATGTCTTCAATTGATCTCATCGTTATAAGAGATGATCTATGCTCAGATCTAGATAATTCAAAGTGTTGACTTCTGTTGTAAATGTACTATCTATCTCTTTGTCTTTCTCTGCTTAACTTTGAAGAACATAAAAGAAGAATAGATCAAGGGTTCCCCCCCGCATTGTGGGGTTTGTCCCTGGCTAGCGCCACATCTTGTGTCCTCTTGTCTTGGCATGTCTTCTGTGATTTATATTTATGTTCTATATGCAATTTACTTTATGTATGATGTGATTGCTAATATGGAAAAGAAATTAAATAAATTTCTCTAGCATAGAACATACCTAAAATTAACATCTATGTTGCCTCTCTGAACCTCTCTCTATCTTCTCTGCCTTGCACTTCGCGGATCTCGAAAACTTCCTACGGTCTACTATCCCTGCCCATCTCTCACTGCTTCGAATTTACTAAGTCACTTTCGGCAACTCACAGCTGCTACTGAAGAAATTGACTGCCCAGCAAAATCGAACTGCACAAATGTTTTTCTCCAACCACATCGAACTCCTTATAATCTCTCATTGGAGCTCCAACGGCCAAATTAAATCATAATCAATGGATAAGATTAAGTTGGAGTTGATCCTCGTCTTCTTCTAGAAGATTCACTGCTGATTTAATTAATACCCTTTAATTAACCAGATTTCCTAAGTTAAGACTTAAGGAACCATCTAAAAAAGTTAATTATTTTAATTAAATAATCTCTAGGTGGAATTTCTGGAAACGATTTTGGGTTTTGGAGAATGCACGTGTCTTAGCCTCTCTGCAAAGTTTCAAGGCTAGAGCACATCCGATGCTAAAAAAATCAACAATTTGAATACATAGTCATAAGGTGGGTAGGTGG
>APFE030605096.1:71011-92019 GCA_000404065.3 Pinus taeda
TGATTGGTTTTCTATCAGAGTTTTTGCAGTTTATTTTTGTGAATATTGCAATTTTGTTTTTACTCAGTATTTGTAGTAAAATAATTAAATACATTGGATAATTATTGGTTGATTGCAATAAGCAATATTTTATCGATTTTTCATATGGTATCAGAGCGAATCTGAAGCGTAGAGGTTTACTGGAGTAGATCAGTGCAAGGGTTTTTGATGAGAAAGCAAGGTTTAATACCTAGATCGATTTCTTCAGTTTGTTCTAGATTTACTTGGAGAGTTTTAATAAGTGTTATTTTCTGCAGAAGGAGGTCAGATTTCCAGAGCAAGTAGCCAGTTTATCCAATGCGAGTGACTTTAGTGAGTAGATGAAGGCAGTTTATCTTACCGAAATAATTTCTCAGAGGTAGTGCACATTTCTAGAAGGAAGTGTGTGTGGCTAGTTTGAAGTAGTGCAAATTGCTAGAGGTGGGCTGAGTTGCTTCTAGTGGGTTGATTAGCTTCCAAAGGTTTGATTTGACTTGCAGAGGGAGATCATGAGGTTTTCCAGATACTTTTATTAGTTGGTAGAAGAGATATTTATTTTTTCGTTTTCTCTCGAGGTCTTTAGTAATGGCTTCAACATGATTGAGGGATCAAGATAGGTTGGATGACGCATCTAACTTTGGTGTCTAGAGAATCCGGTGCCTTCTTATTTTGGAAGAGCATGGGTTGAAGGAGTTTGCTATGGCACATTTTTGTACCAACAGATCCTATCATGTTGCATGAGTACTAGAAAGATGATGACAAGGCTAGGCATATTATTCTAGATGGGGTCAAGGACCACATAGTTCTACATTTAGCGGAAGAAGACACAATGAAGAAGATGTGGGGTGCCATAAAAAAACTTTTCCATGATAAAAATATGAATTGAAAAATGATTGTAATAGAGAAGCTTAGAAGCACCAGACAAAATATGGGAGAGAACGTGGTCAGTTATCTCACCCGCATCGAGACAGTTAGAGATGAGCTAGCAACCATTGGAGAGAAGGTCGATGATGAAAGCTTGCGAGAATAACCCTGAATGGTTTTCATAAGCAGTGGGATGTTTTCGTGCAACTGGTTAGTGGAAGATTTGAATTTTCTACTTGGGAATGCTTGTGGACTGACTTCACACAAGAGGAGCTTCGACAAAGCCTTGTGAAAGGCAACAATGGCATTGGCAACATTTCCGAGAAGAAGGGGGATGACAACGAGAATGTTGCTCTTGTGATCAAGGGAAAACTGAAAAAGGGATCCAGTAAAGGGTCCAACTTCAAGGAGGAAAATAAGAAGGACATGTCAAAGATCAAGTGCTATGGCTGTCACAAATTTGGCCATTACTGCAACAATTGCCCGCACAAGAAGAAAGGTAACAAGAAGGGCGAGAAGCAGATAGTGGCAATTGTAGATGAGATTTTTAGACGGATAGAGGATGAGTTTGCACTCATTGCTTGCAACAACAATCCGAGAGAGTTGTGGCATAGTGGAATGGGCCATGGGGTACTCATGGTGACAAGTGTTCTAGATACAAGCACGGAGCATGATGGTGTCGAGTGTAGAACACCTTCCTCGCTAAGAGGGAGTGTTGGTTGATGTAGCTCAGACAAGTATTCTAGCCCCAGGTCATGTCAGTGAGGCTAGGAACACAAGAGTAGAAAATATCTCCAAGCCCAAGTTACTCTTTTGAATGGAAAAGTCTTAATTAAATTAATTATTCAGTTTTAATTATTTTCTTAAGTTTTAACTTAGGGAAATAGATTAATTAATTAGTAATAATTGAGACATGGTTGATTTTCCTCTAGAGACTTGTAGTAAAGTTTCGAAGTGATCTTAGCCATCGATTAGATCATTTCAAATTAGATCTTGAATGTTGATTTCTCAATCAGAGATTATAAAGGAAATTGTTAACATTGGCAACTAGGGCCAAACTCCATGTGGGTTAGCTTATTTATGGTCGCTGACATTTTTATTGGATCCCTCTCGTCGAGAGGTGTAGGATTGATCCAAAGATCATTCGATTCCGATAAGTATTTATGGAGATATGAATTTATTTTGATTATGTAATTATTATCAAGCTGACCAGCTCTTACGTAGGCTCAAGAAGCCCAAACGTCATGTCTATTCAACCTATACGTTTTTGGTATAAATAAAAGAGGATTTGATGTCATTTGGACACAATTCTTGAGTGATCTCCTCCTCTCCATGTCTTGGGTTTTTGGAGGAGTGAGACACCAAGAGAAACACACATTGGCCCAAAGATGATGCCCTAAATGATAACGCAGTCATGAACCCACAAGCAATGGAGATGATACGTGAAGGATAGCCGCAGTTACGTGAAGGGTAGCCGCAGTGGAACCTCAACGCTGAAACGCTGGAAACTTACCACGCAGACCATACAACGCACAGTCATGTGAAACGCTAGACACTTACACATAGTCCATACAACGCACAGTCACGTGATACGTTGGTAATGAACCGTAGTGATGAAGAGGTGCCGTAGTACATCATGGTAATACCTACACGCTGTTCATGATCAGGACGCAGGCAAAGTCATGGTAATATCTACACGCTGTTCATGATCAGAACACAAGGAATGATATAACGCATATAATATACGCACCAAGCAACTATACTCACAGCAAGTGCATGAAGCTGAGCCGCAGTAATGAAGAGGCAACACAGTGATGGTTATACGCTGGGCAGTCTGATATATGGAACACATCAATCATGGGATGCAATGATGTATGGAACGCAGTCATCATATGATGTATGGAACGGTCATATATATTATGGGAGCAGTCATATATATATGCTTCATTGTGTTAGGCATATATAATCTGCTTCAGTCATAACTACAGTCCATCATGGTTATGAAGAACGTTGGTCATATAGACAGTGATAAGCAAATAATGGTACTGCATGGAGGATAGCCTAGCTGCTTTGCTAGGTTGCAAGCCATAGCAAGCAGCTAAGGCTGATATGTATATGAAACCTATTATGAAGCAACAGAAGGGCATTATGAACAACATCATGAGATATACGGGCAACATGATGAACATGGACAGCATCATGAGATATATGGTAGCACTATGAGATCATGTGCATGGGCAGCACAATGATACATGGAGCAAGGGCAGAAGCATGATGATGATGCAGATTAGTTTGTGCAGTATGATGATGGATAAGATCATGGACATAGGCAACATGATGATAATCATGATTAGTGCAACATGGTGTAATATGCAGTGGTGTAGCTAGAGAACCAGATGTAGCACGATGATAGGTGGAGGAGTCACCTTGGAGAATCAGTTGAAGCAAAATGTCTTCAACTGATCTCATCGTTATAAGAGATGATATATGTTTAGATCTAGATAAGTCAAAGTGTTGACTTCTGTTGTAAATGTACTATCTCTCTCTCTCTCTCTCTCTCTGCTTGACTTTGAAGAACATAAAAGAAGAATTGATCAAGGGTTTCCCCACACATTGTGGGGCTTGTCCCTGGCTAGTGCCACATCTTGTGTCCTCTTGTCTTGGCATGTCTTCTGCGATTTATATTTATGTTCTATCTACAATTTACTTTATGATGTGATTGCTAATATGGAAAAGAAATTAAATAAATTGCTCTAGCATAGAACATACCTAAAATTAACATGGTATTAGAGCTGAGGCGAAGACAATGCCCAAGCAAGAGTGAAAGAGCAATTGCCAAAGATAGTTGGGATAAGATAGAAGGATCAATGGGTTCCTGATAATTCACAAAGGGTGAAGTCAAAACAGAGCATATTATCAAAATGGGGCAGCAGAACTTCTGATGGCCTACCTAAACATCACTTCATTGGGAAGTTCGGATCTAAGGGTGGAAGGAAAGGTAGATGTCTTGGTTATAAGTTCGGCTCTTATGCGAAGGAGTGTCCGAATGGTAGAGATGCAGGTCATCAAGGACACGACCGACTCTTCAAGGAAGCAACGAACCCCAGGAAGGGAAGTTGAAGGTTTTAAGGTGGCATTCGTCGATGGAAAGGTACGTGTTTGAAAATAGAATTTTCAAAGATGCTTTTGAGTTCAAGGTTGTATTAAGTTACATGAAGTCCATTGGGGACCATGTCCATTGACACAACACCGGAGGTCTGTGAGTCAGATGGTGACAGGGAAGCCTGAATTCAAAAAGAGCATGAAAGTACATGTCTGAGATGTACCGAAGGAAAATCTTACAAGGGGACCATTCCCCTCATGTAGCAGGTCCACAGGTTTGAAACAACCCGTGGAGTTTGAGATTCATGAATGGGAATCTCATGTATACAGGTGGAAGAAAGCCCTCTATGGCTTGAAGCAAAACACCTCGGGCATAGTATGAGAGGACTGATAACTGTTTGATGAAGCTGAAATTCACTAGGAGTGAAACCGATCCAAACCATTATCTGAAGGTTGTGGATGATAGACCTCTCATATTGGCACCTTATGCAGACAAACTATTTCTGCCAGGTGCAGACCCTCTCATTTGCAGAAGTAAGAGGGAGTTGGATTTCGGACATATGTTTTGCAGTTAGCACGGGGAGCTCATATTTGCTTGAGCCTCATTGGATTGGTGCCAAGAATCTTCTAAGATATTTTCGAGGCACAATCTCTCATGGATTGAGATACACTACCGGAAATATGAAAACTGCATGATTATTCGAATGCTCACTGGGCAGGCAGTGTGGAGGATCACTAGAGCACTTTTCAGTGTTGGTTCTCTTTGGATTCTGTTTCGATATCATGAATGAGCAGGAAGTAGAAGTCGGTTGTTATAAGTACCGTCAAGACTGGATATATAACTACGAGTATGACTTCGTATGAAGTTGCCTGGTTGTGGAAACTCTTCAGTGAGTACACATGATGAATACCACTGTGATTCTCTGTAACAACTGGAGGTGGGATTTGATTATTGAGGAATCCCATATTCGACAATTGCTCCAGCAGATAGACATCAGATACTACCTTATATGGGATATGGTAAGTCGATGAGCAAGGAGGCTCCATCGCAGTGAGACTGATGTACAGGTCGTTAACATTTTGACAAAGCCTCGGGGAAAGATCAAATCTGTGATTTTCCTGTACGACTTGGAGTCGTCGAGAGACCCTTGTAAAAGGGTCCCGCATGTTGCATACATTGAGCTCTGAGAGCTCTGGGGGCTTGCGATTCTTACTGGAGCAACATACATCCGCATGGTGACTCACCCTCCCCTGGTGGTGCACACTGGGACAGGATGATTCGCTCTCCTGTGGACAAGATGATTCACTTTCTTGTGGGACAGGATGATTTGCTCTCCTGTGGACAAGATGATTCACTCTCCTGTGGACAAGATGATTCGCTCTCTTGTGGGACAAGATGATTCGCTCTCCTGTGTAGCAGGATGATTAGTTCTCCTGTGAGGTCCGGATGATGTGTTCTCCATGACAATTGTAGCAGGTTGATTAGTTCTCCTCTGAGGACGGGATTGATGAAGTTCTCCTGTCGAGGCATCCTACCCATGCAGTCTGGGACTCATGGGAAGTACCTCTCATCTAATCAATGAGTAGGGAAATGAAGATAGGGACCATAGTAGTATTGATGGACGCATCGCTGTATCTACCGTATTCCCTACACTAGGATGACCTTCATTGATCTGGGATCAATGATACTGGTCTGGAACCAGTGGTAGGAGTTGTACCTACTATGATGCTGACTTCGGGTCGGTTGAGGCTGGTCTGGGACCAGTGGTACATACTCTGAGACTGACTTCGTGCCAGTGCAGTACTGATCTGGGACCAGTGGTAGGAGTTGTACCTACTATGACGCTAACTTCAGGTTGGTTGAGACTGGTCTGGGACCAGTGGTACATACTCTGAGACTGACTTCAAGTCAGTGCAATACTGGTCTGGGACCAGTGAGAGTGGTACATACTATGACGCCGACTTCGGGTCAGTTGAGACTGGTCTGGGACCAGTGGTACACTCTCTGAGACTGCGATACTGGTCTGGGACCAATGGTAGGAGTGGTACCCAATATGACGCTGACTTTGGATCGGTAGAGACTGGTCTGGGACTAGTGGTACGCACTCTGAGACTGACTTTGGGTCAGTGGAGAATGGTATGAGACATTCTCGAACAATTCTTCTTCTTCATAGTTCAGCAGAGCTAAGTTGAGCGGAGCCAACAGAGCCAACAGACCCGCACAGAGCTAGCAGAGCTGAGTAGAGCTAAGCAGAGCAGAGCTAGCAAAGCTGGGCAAAGCAGAGCAGAGCTGGGCAGAGCAGTGCAGGGCACTGATGGCAAAGACAGTATAGTCGGTCATATAGATCAGCGGATGGAGTTCTCCCTAGTTGAGAGGGAGTGTTAAAATTGGCAACTAGGGCCAAACTCCATGTGGGTCAGCGTATTTATGGCAGCTGATATTTTTATTGGATCCCTCTCATCGAGAGGTGTAGGATTGTTCCAAAGATCATCCGATTCCGATAAGTATTTATGGAGATATGAATTTATTTTGATTATGCAATTATTATCAAGCCGACCAGCTCTTACGTAGGCTCAAGAAGCCCAAACATCATGTCTATTCAACCTATACGTTTTTGGTATAAATAGAAGAGGATTTGATGTCATTTGGACACAATTCTTGAGTGATCTCCTCCTCTCCACGTCTTGGGTTTTTGGAGGAGTGAGACACCAAGAGAAACACACGTTGGCCCAAAGATGATGCCCTACCAACGCATGATGATGCCCTAAATGATAACGTAGTCATGAACCCATAAGCAATGGAGATGATACGTGAAGGATAGCCGCAGTTACGTGAAGGGTAGCTGCAGTGGAAACTCAACGCTGAAATGCTGGACACTTACCACACAGACCATACAACGCACAGTCATGTGAAACGCTGGACACTTACACGCAGCCCATACAACGCACAGTCATGTGATACAGTGGTAATGAACCGTAGTGATGAAGAGGTGCCGTAGTACATCATGGTAATACCTACACGTTGTTCATGATAAGGACGCAGGCAAAGTCATGGTAATATCTATACGTTGTTCATGATCAGGACGCAGGGAATGATATAACGCATATAATATACGCACCAAGCAACTATACTCACAGTGAGTGCATGAAGCTGAGCTGCAGTAATGAAGAGGCAACCAGTCATGGCTATACATTGGGCAGTCTGATATATGGAACACAACAATCATGGGATGCAATGATGTATGGAACGCAATCATCATATGATGTATGGAACGGTCATATATATTATGGGAGCAATCATATATATATGCTTCATTGTGACAGGCATATATAATCTGCTTCAGTCATAACTACAGTCCAGCATGGTTATGAAGAACGCTGGTCATATAGACAGTGATAAGTAAATAATGGGACTGCATGGAGGATAGCCTAGCTGCTTTGCTAGGCTGCAAGCCATAGCAAGCAGCTAAGGCTGATATGTATATGAACCCTATAATGAAGCAACAAAAGGGCATTATGAACAACATCATGAGATATATGGGCAACATGATGAACATGGACAACATCATGAGATATATGGGCAGCACTATGAGATCATGTGCATGGGCAGCACAATGATACATGGAGCAAGGGCAGAAGCATGATGATGATGCACATTAGTTTGTGCAGTATGATGATGGATAAGATCATGGACATGGGAACATGATGATAACCATGATTAGTGCAGCATGGTGCAGTATGCAGTGGTGCAACTAGAGGACTAGATGCAACACGATGATAGGTGGAGGAGTCACCTTGGAGAATCAGTTGAAGCAGAATGTCTTCAATTGATCTCATCGTTATAAGAGATGATCTATGCTCAGATCTAGATAATTCAAAGTGTTGACTTCTGTTGTAAATGTACTATCTATCTCTTTGTCTTTCTCTGCTTAACTTTGAAGAACATAAAAGAAGAATAGATCAAGGGTTCCCCCCCGCATTGTGGGGTTTGTCCCTGGCTAGCGCCACATCTTGTGTCCTCTTGTCTTGGCATGTCTTCTGTGATTTATATTTATGTTCTATATGCAATTTACTTTATGATGTGATTGCTAATGTGGAAAAGAAATTAAATAAATTGCTCTAGCATAGAACATACCTAAAATTAACAGAAATTGATGCGCAGTCTTGGAGATCTTCATTATAGTGAAGAGGGCACAGTGATAACGTGGGTTCGACACCAGTGGGGGTTTCAATAGCAGTTGAATCAGTGAATATTTCCGAAGTGTTCTTTCATCAATATTCTTCCAGTTTCCGAGATTTGAAGGAGAATTCTCCCAATGTTTTTCTACAGACAGGGAGGCTAAGTTATTGAGGTTGTGAGGGTTCTAGGAGAGGCAGAGATTGCCAGGAGAAGGCCGTATAGATTGCCAGAAGGGTCATACGAGTTGCTAGCATAGCCAAGAGGCTAATTCCGTCTAGGCTGTGAGCATCAAAGAGCTAGAGGAGTTGCATGTGTGAGGCCGTACAGGCTGTATTTGCCAAGAGTGGTTAGATTGACTTGTGGAGGTGAAGAAATATTTTGTCGGAGCTTTGTCGGGGTTTGGCAAGCAGTATTGTAATATTCATCAATTACGGAATTTGTTGAAGATTAATAAAACTCTTAGATTTGAATAACTGATTTTCCCTTTAGGGTTTTTCAGAGATGTTTTTGTCCAAAAATATTGTGTCCATTTTGTGATTGGTTTTCTATCAAAGTTTTTGCAATTGATTTTTGTGAATATTGCAATCCTATTTTTATTCAATATTTGCAGTAAGATAATTTTGCTCAGAATTAAATACCATTGGATAATTTCCGTTTGATTGCAATAAGCGATATTTTAATCAATTTTTCACAACTTTGACATGAGCCAAAAACATAATCTTTAGTGATTGAGATCTAATCGTGAGATTAATGCATCTTTTAATTTAATTATTAAGTGACTTACTTTAGTCACTTTTTAATTAAAAGTCACTCTAATAAAAAAAGTTCATTTTGTCAATTAATTAATAAAGCGATCTTCTGAAAAATCATAGGATACTTTTAATGATGACTTCCATAAGTAGATGCTCTTAGGGAAATAATTTTCTAAGCTACAAACACTAACACTCCCTCTTAGCGAGGAAGGTATTCTCCACCACTCCAAGCTTGTCTCAAAACTAGACGAACTTGCCCTTCAGTAAGGGTTTGGTGAAAATGTCTACCAATTGCTTTGTAGAAATATATTGGAGCTTGACTGCTCCCTTCAATGCCTTGTCTCTGATCAAGTGGTATTTGATCTCAATGTGCTTTGACCTGTCGTGAAACACTGGATTCTTTGAGAGTTTGATACAACTTTGGTTATTGCAGTGAATCACTATCGGCTCAATCTTTTCACCAAACAATCTTGTGAGTAGTTTGTGTAGCCAAATGGCTTCATAATTAGCTAGACTGGCCGCCATTTATGGTGTGTCAACTAAACTCAGTGCTATTGAGGTCTGCTTCTTGCTGACTACTAACTGTAAACTAAAGCAACACCCAAATGTCCTCTTCCAATTTGGATCACTGCCTGCCTAGTTTGAATTTGAGTACCCCTGCAACCTCACCATCTCCACCAAGGTACTATGATCCATTGAACCTCCCTTCGTTCCACCATGAATTGGCTAAGGGTGTTAACAACAAAGTTGATTTTTGGTTGAGTGTTGACCAAATACATCAACGGACTAATCAATTGCTTGTACAGTCTGGAGTCTGCCAACGCTGAAACGGAAGAATCAACCTATTTCAGATTGGTCACCATGGGACGGTTTGCTTTCCTCCATCTTGATTCTCTCCAGGATCTCTAGAGTTTACTTCCCTTGTTCGAGGAAGATCTTGCCCGATTGCTGCCAAACCTCAACTCCCAGAAAGTAATGCATTGACCCAATATCCTTCATCTCAAATTTTGATGCTAGATTTGACTTGCAACCTACAATCAACCTCTCTGCACTTGTCAGAATGAGATCATCCAAATACAACACCAAAATGAGGGGCTCAGATCCAACCAACAAGAAGTATAGGTTGGCATCTGCCTCACACTTGGTGAAGCCTATGCTCTGTAGATAGATGTCTGTCCTAGCATACTAGGCCGTGGGTGCCTGTTTGAGTCCATATAGGGCTTTCTTAAGCCTGCATATATGCGTCTCTCTATTGTGAACCTCAAACCCTTGTGGCTGCTTGATGTAGACTTCTTCTTCAATGATGCTGTTGAGGAAGGTGTTATTCACATCCATATAATGGATGCTCCATCCTATATTGGAAGCTATTTGAAAAACTCCTCAAATAGAGGAGTATTTGGCTATGAGAGCAAAATTCGCCTCATAGTCTACTTCCTCTTTCTGAGAGAACCTGCAAGACACAAATTTAGCCTTGTATTTCTCAACACTCCCATCTGTTGCATGCTTTACCTTGTAAAGCCACTAGGAGGTCACGACTAAGTTCCCCTTTGGTCTCGGCACAATCTCCCAGACATCATTCTTCATGATGGAGTTGTGCTCCTCCACCATGGCATCTCTCCACATTTGTTCGCTGGCAATTTCCTCAAAGTTGGAAGGCTCTAAGTCTATGATGTCATCAAAGCCATATACATTAGAAACTTCTGCGGAGGTATGCCCTTCCTCCAAGTGGTCCTAGGAGGCTCAAAATGCTATTGAGCATCTTGCAAAGTTTGCTCCTCCCACCTAGGCCTCTTGATTGATGTCAAAGGAGCTGATTGCTCCTCCCGCACTGAAGGCTAGCTATCTCTGCTATTGGATGTCTCTGCCCTCGACTCCTCCTTTTGTTCCTCATCTTAATGCCCCTTTGCAACTGTTGGTTGGTCCTTGGATTTCCTAGATGCCAAGTCCTCTTCGAACTTGACACCTCAGCTCAACACTGTTTTCCCTTGATTTGTCAGGAAGAGTCTGTTGTCGCACAGATTGTCACGACAACGTTCAGACCGGGGGCTGTCACCCTGGTCTCCGATCTCTCCGTTTAAGCCTGTCTCCCGCGGCTAAGGGGGGTAGACCCTATGGGATAATGGATGACCAACTGGGGACCAGTTGGGTTGGGAGACACGAGAGGAAACAAGCACTTAATTGATTTTATTAAGTTAATGGACTAGTGCCTTATGGAGTTAATGATTAAATGTTGCAGAAATATGAACCATGTAAAACAAACATTTATCATCAAATAACCCAAGCAATGCAAGATATCCAGTAAATTCACAATGCTTTAACGATGATCCAGCAATTAAACTTCAAGAAAAATTAAATGCTTTAAATGATCATAAAATTTAAATGCTGACCAGTTACCACTCTCATATAGCTAACTTCAAAATAAACATTAAGTGCGTTTAGCTATAGAAAAATGGACCATAAAAAATGAATTTTCAATTTTTTTTAATTAAGTTTTTTCAAAATATTTTTTAATTTTTAAATATTTTTATTTTTGTTTGTTTGCAAGGGCTGGAGCAGCGTGGAAGGAATCCGTAGGAAGTAATGCTGAAGAGAAATGCGGAAATGGAGCTGTGAGGAGACAGGGATTTGATTTGTAGCAGTGTGAGAGGAGCTCTAAATATTTTCCAGAAATCTTGACAAAATTTTTAATTCGCTCTCCTTCAGATTTCTTGAAACCCTCAAAAAAAAAATTTAGATCTGAAAATGAATGATTTTAAAACCCTTGGAATGCAAGATTGCTGGTTGATATTTTTGGAAAGCAATTTTAAATGAAACCCTAGCAAACAGATAGCTTGGAGAATCTCAAATTTCTTCAGCAAAAAACCTGCAAGAACTGATCCTAATGCCAGATCTTACCCTCCAGGGCCTAGATCTGGCTTCAAACAAAAATTTCTCCTCAGACCTGTAACCTGCAACCTGTAATGACAAAAACAGAACACCCAAAGATAATATGTGCAAGAAAGGAAATTGAAAACCCTAACTAAATAATTACAATATTCACAAACTGCAGACTCTAAAATAGCCAAATTTCTCGTTATTCCACATAAATATTTTCAGAATTTAAATTTTAAAGTGAGATACTTCAGAAAACCCTTCATGCATTCATTAAAAAAAATTCAGATGATAAGCCCGGGATTAAAAACTAGCTGGGCTCTTTCAGAAAACACAATCCGGGAGTTGGCTGGTTCAGCCGAGAACTTCCCCTTATGCCCAGTGATCTAAAAAAAGGATTTCTTGCACAGCTTACAATCAACCATTAACATAGAGGGCAAAAACGATAGTGAAATCCAGATCAAATGGAGATACCTGCCATTATATTTCAGAATCTAAACTATCATTCAAACCCTAGAGATCAGACAAGATCCCTGTGCCTGAATCAATCTTCATCAAGCTAAAATCAATAGTTGAAAATAAAATTATGCAGAAAGAATAAAAGATCTTACAACATTTCCAGAAGAGTAACACCAGCAAGATTTTTAACTCCAAAGTCTTTCTTTATTGCACAAAAACTAACTACAAGAGAGCTTTCTTTAGCACTAGACCCTCAGATCTAATCTGATCTCAAATGACCCCTAGCACCCTATTTAAAGAAGAAATTCCCAACGGCTAATTCGAGTGATCCATGTCAAAATGATCCAACCGTCGATGAGGATCAAGATATCTTTTAATCTCATTCGTCGAATTTTTAAATGCATTTTAATATATCAAAAATTGAAATTCTGCATTTATTTACTCAAAAAATTTGACTTATTATTATTTTATTATTTTTTTAAAATTATTCTTTTTTTTTATTTATTATTTTTTAATTTATTTTTAAATTCTATTATATTTTTAATTATTTATTTTTAATTTTGTATATTTTATATATATTTTTTTAATTTATATCTTTTATTTTCTGATTGTTTTTTTATTTTTATTTTTAAATGGATCCTCGAATTTAGCCTTTGGAAAAATCACCTAAGACCTAGGACTTAGGACTTAGGACCTATGAGGGGATTAAAACATTTCCTAACCCTCAAGACACTTTACATCATGACTTTTACAATTTTACATCCGAAGGGGGAAAACCCATTTGACATAGCCCCTCATGGACCACCCAGTTCTGCGACCGAATATAATCTAACAGAGCAACACACTAGGATTCACCTAAGATTCTAATGACAAAATTCATTCCGGCTTTGGGGTTAGGTTGAAGGAAAACTCTGCCGATCATGGATCGGTGAGACAAAAAACCTTCCGGAACGTAGATTATCACTAGAAAATTAGGTCCACCTAGGCAATTTACATACATGACTCAACTCTGCGAAGATTATTTACAATTTACACATGCAGACTGGGTTTACAACATAATATGATAAGGTCGACGATGACTGTCGAATGGCACGGACAAGTCAATCAAGCGCTACCCTTTTGCGAAGAAAAGGGGGTGTACTGCTAAGGGTAGTTGACACGTACTGGTTAACATTTGGCTCCACTTGGGGACACGTTGCTGCATTGTAGGAATGTGAGAATCCATAATCTGCATCCATGCAACACAACAAAATATAAGTAGTGTCCGTCCAAAAAATCATCATATAACATTAAGCACGTGAAAGATATAAGCTCTTCACTTATTAACTATCTAGAAAAGTAAATCTAATCCTAAAACAGAAATAAAACGCTGAAATGACAAGGAGCAGGGTTAGAAATATAGAGGATGCCCCATGGCATCAGATGTGTTCAATATAGTGTATACTGAGCATTTGCCTGCTTTCAGGCAAATCTGTCGACTGCTTGTCGGATGTACCATGTCCAATTCTGCATATGGTAGGACTTTTTCCTATCCAAAAATCAAGCTGCTCGCGACCGTCTGATGCATCAAATCTTCTTCTCGTTCTCTTTCTTTTGCGCTTTTTCTTCCTGGCAGGCTGTATCACTGATGACGTGGAACTTTCTGCTTCAAAGCTCTCAGATGAAGTATGTAAGATATGCGTGACATGTCTTTTTTCATTCTGCATCTGCCCTGCCAAGGATGATGGACCAATCTCATAGGTGCCATGAGTTATAACTTGATCTTCAATGACTGGTGGATGAATCTGATTATTAACTTTTCTTTTATCCAGGTCACCTTCACTTATCCACTTTTCAATGGAACAAAGGACCTCATAATAAGATGGCGCTTGTTGCAACAAATAAGGAGGCTCCTGATTTATTGACGTTCCCTGGTTTCTTTCATCCTCTGACCATTGTTGAATTTTCTGAACCTGTATTTTAATGGCATCTATCTGACTAGAGTGTTCAACCTTCATAGCACTGATTTCCGTGGCATGGTTTTCTTCCATATCTTTTATTACTTTATCGTTCTTTTCCTTTATGGCAGCCAACTGATTATTATGATCGAACGTCATGATAGTCATTTCTTCATCCATAGTTAATAACTTGTTTTGCATAGAATTAATTTCCCTATCATGATTAGCTTTCATAGTCGTCATATTTTCCTCTAAGCCTAAACTTGCTTTGCATAAAAATAATTTCTCTATCATGATTAATCTTCATGGCCTCAATTTCCTTAGCATGTTGATTTTGCATGATCTCCATCTCCCTATTACGTTTTTCCAGGTGGGTGCATAAAGTTCTCACATCATTGGCGTACTTAGTTTGATTGATCTCCATATTTTTTACTAGCAGCATTAGTTCTTGTATAATTTGCTTTTGATCTTCCTTTTCATTGTCATTTGTCCCTGCTTTTCCACTATCATGGATTTGATCTGCAATGGTACAGGTAGATGGCACATTCTGATATGAAGAATTGTCTTGGAATCTTTCATCGACAGCTGGACCTTTTACAATATTACTTTCATTCTGTTGCACAATTTTAGGGCACAAGGCGAGCTATCTGGATCACCATATCTATCTTTAAAAGCATCGACAATGTCTTGTAAAGAAGTGAAAGAATCTTCAGGACAATTATTAAACCAGTTCAAAGCATCACCCTTTAAAGAATGGACAAATAGACACATTTTGACATCTTCATGATTATATTGAGGAAGTCTACAATATATGATCATCACACAAGTAAACCTGTTTAAATGCTGTCTAACAGTGACTGAATCACCACCTGAGAACAAAAATAATTTAGAAATGGCCTCTTTCTGAAAATCATGGAGATTATCAGTAATATGACATGGTTTAAATGAATAATCCATGATGAATAACTAGGGACCAAATGGATGATAGAACGGGATTTCTGCTCAAGAAAATCAATAGATGAAAGAAGTGGAGTCGCCACTTGAACAATGAATTTAATTCTAGGATCCAAAAAGCAACAAACAAGCTGATATGAGGGAGGCTTCTTGTCTGGGAAAAAAAATGGAGTCGCCACCCAAACAAGAAATGAACCGAAGAGTAGTTGTTGATATGACGAAAGATAAGGTGATGAAAAGATCAAAAGACGCCAAAGAATGTTGGCCGTTTGACAGGATAATGAATGGCATAAAAGATGAGATGATGCCAATTTTTTTTGACTCTGCCAGCTCAAATGAAAAATAAGAAAGAAGAAATAATGATGAATGTCGAATAAACCAAGGACAAAAAAAAACTCCATCCCCGGCAACGGTGCCAAAAAATGTTGTCGTTGCTGGGCCAGATGAAAAGATAGGAAATGAGAAGGATGATTGTCGTTGAAACGCCGAGAAGAAAATGATTCTCGGCAACGGCGCCAAAAAATGTTGGCGTTGCCAGCTCAAACGAATGATAGAAAGATGAACGATGAATGATGAAAAGTCGTTGAAACACCGAGAATAAAGTATCCCCGGCAACGGTGCCAAAAAATGTTGTCGCACAGCTTGTCACGACAACGCTCAGGCCGGGGGTTGTCACCTTGATCCCCGATCTCTTCGTTTAAGCCTGTCTTCCGCAGCTAAGGGGGGTAGACCCTATGGGATAATGGATGAGCAACTGGGGACCAATTGGGTTGGGAGACGCGAGAGGAAACAAGCACTTAATTGATTTTATTAAGTTAATGGACCAGTGCCTTATGGAGTTAATGATTAAATGATTAAATGTTGCAGAAATATGAACCATGTACAAACATTTATCATCAAATAACCCAAGCAATGCAAGATATCCAGTAAATTCACAATGCATTAACGATGATCCAGCAATTAAACTTCAAGAAAAATTAAATGCTTTAAATGATCATAAAATTTAAACGCAGACCAGTTACCACTTTCATATAGCTAACTTCAAAATAAACATTAAGTGCGTTTAGCTATAGAAAAATGGACCATAAAAAATGAATTTTCAATTTTTTTTATTAAGCTTTTTCAAAATATTTTTTAATTTTTTAATATATAAATATATATTTTTTTATTTTTTATTTTATTTTTGTTTTGTTTGCAAGCGCTGACAACGTGAAGAATCGCAGGAAGTAATGCTGAAGAGAAATGCGGAAATGGAGCTGTGAGGAGACAGGGATTTGATTTGCAGCAGTGCGAGAGGAGCTCTAAATATTTTCCAGAAATCTTGACAAAATTTTTAACTCGCTCTTCTTCAGATTTCTTGAAACCCTCATAAAAAAAATTTAGATCTGAAAATGAATGATTTTAAAACCCTTGGAATGCAAGATTGCTGGTTGATATTTTTGGAAAGCAATTTTAAATGAAACCCCAGCAAACAAATAGCTTGGAGAATCTCAAATTTCTTCAGCAAAAAACCTGCAAGAACTGATCTTGATGCCAGATCTTACCCTCCAGAGCCTAGATCTGGCTTCAAACAAAAATTTCTCCTCAGACCTGTAACCTGCAACCTGTAATGGCAAAAACAGAACACCCAAAGATAATATGTGCAAGAAAGGAAATTGAAAACCCTAACTAAATAATTACGATATTCACAAACTGCAGACTCTAAAATAAGGCAGATTTCTCATTATGCCACAAATATTTTCAGAATTTAAATTTTAATGTGAGATACTTCAGAAAACCCTTCATGCATTCATTAAAAAAAATTCAGATGATAAGCCCGGGATTAAAAACTAGCTGGGCTTTTTCAGAAAACACAATCCGGGAGTTGGCTAGTTCAACCGAGAACTTCCCCTAACGCCCAGTAATCTAAAAAAAGGATTTCCTGCACTGCTTACAATCAACCATTAACATAGAGGGGAAAAATGATAATGAAATTCAGATCAAATGGAGATACCTGCCATTATATTTCAGAATCTAAACTATCATTCAAACCCTAGAGATCAGACAAGATACCTGTGCCTGAATCAATCTTCATCAAGCTAAAATCAATAGTCCAAAATAAAATTATGCAGAAAAAATAAAAGATCTTGCAGCATTTCCAGAAGAGTAAGACCAACAAGATTTTTAACTCCAAAGTCTTTCTTTATTGCACAAAAACTGACTACAAGAGAGCTTTCTTTAGCACCAGACCCTCAGATATAATCTGATGTCAAATGGCCCCTAGCACCCTATTTAAAGGAAAAATTACCAACGGCTAATTCGAGTGATCCATGTCAAAATGATTCGACCGTCGATGAGGATCAAGATATCTTTTAATCTCATCCGTCGAATTTTTAAATGCATTTTAATATATTAAAAATTGAAATTCTGCATTCATTTATTCAAAAAATTTGACTTATTATTATTTTATTATTTTATTAAAAATTATTATTTTATTTTATTTTTTTTTTATTTTTTTAATTATTTTTATTTATTTATTTTCATTTATATATTTTTATTTATTTATTTTTAATTTATTTTTTAATTTTTGATTTTTTTGATTTTGATTTTTATTTTTAAATGGATCCTCGAATTAGCCTTTGGAAAATCACCTAGGACCTGGACCTAGGACTTAGGACTTATGAGGGGATTAAAACATTTCCTAACCCTCAAGACACTTTACATCATGACTTTTACAATTTTACATCCGAAGGGGGAAAACCCATTTAACATAGCCCCTCATGGACCACCCAGTTCTGCGACCGAATATAATCTAGCAGATCAACACACTAAGATTCCCCTAAGATTCTAATGACAAAATTCATTCCGGCTTTGGGGTTAGGTTGAAGGAAAACTCTGCCGATCATGGATCGGTGAGACAAAAAACCTTCCAGAATGTAGATTATCACTAGAAAATTAGGTCCACGTAGGCAATTTACATACATGACTCAACGCTAGTAAGATTATTTACAATTCACACATGCAGACTGGGTTTACAACATAATATGATAAGGTCGACGATGACTGTCGAATGGCATGGACACGTCAATCAAGAGCTACCCTTTTGTGAAGAAAAGGGGGTGTACTGCTAAGGGTAGTTGACACGTACTGGTCAACAGAGTCTATAAGCCTTTGAATCCTCACTGTATCCCACTGGGATGCCCCTCTCACCTGAGGGCTACAACTTTGTCCTTGTTTCCACAAATATGTCGATGTAGACTGAACAACCAAATATCTTGAGATGTCCTATCTCAGGCTTCTTGCCTATGAATGCTTCCTCCGATGTCTTATCCTCCAAAATTTGGTGTGGGCTCTTGTTTAGCAAATACATAGATGTGTTACATGCCTTGACCCACAGAAACATCAACAAAATCTGATCATGGATCATGGCCTTCACCGCATTGATGATAGATGGTCCTTTCTCTCTGCAACCCCATTCTGCTACTTGTTGTAGGCCACTATCTTTTCCATCTTGATCCCTGCCTCCTTATAGAAACCAGTGAACTCATTAGAGGTGTATTCACTACCATTTTCTGTCCTTACCATCTTGATCTTCCTTCTTGTCATGTTCTCCACTTGAGCTTTGAAAGCTTTGAAATGAATGAAGACCTCAACCTTGGTCTTCATGAAGTAGATCCAGGTTTTCTTGAAGAAGTCATCAATGAACCTTTCTTGAAGATACTGACATAGGCCTTGCTAAATTAGAATGGATCGGATCCAAAATTCCTTTGGATAGAGTCTCGCTGCTAGGGAAAGATGCTTTGACATTCTTGCCAAGTGCACACCCGCTGCTCACCTGCTGCTAGTCTAGACTAAAGTTAGGAAGCTTAGTGACCATTTGCCTTAGTAATGGTAGAGCTCTGTGATGGAGATGCCCCATCCTCCCATGCCAAAGCTCTCACATGCTCTCATTGGTGTGCACTAGTGCTTGAGCAGGCTGATCCTAAAGTCTATATAGGTCTGCCTCTTGGACTCCAATCCTCACTACAGCCTTTGGATTGGATCTCGCTAGGTAGATGAATACTTGCCCTTTCCAGAAGTTAACCTCATAACCTTTTTCTTCCATGACTAAGATGGACAAAAGGTTCTTCTTTAGGCTAGGTACATAGAGTACCTCCTGCGCATCAAAGGACCCTCTTGACTCAAGTTGGAACTGAATTGTCCCTTGTCCTTTGACTACATACTTGCCATCCTCGCAAGCTCAATATGGATCCTTGAGTCATCCTCTACAAAACTACTAAATAGCTCTCTAGCCTCTGTCATGTGGTTGGAGGTGTCATTGTCCAAGTACTAGGCACTTCTAGCAATAGTGCTAGTAGAAAGGCAAGACACGGGTGAAAAGTCACTCTCGAACTTAGAAGTAAGCTCGCTCAACTGTGTCTCTGTTGTTGCTACAACTATCTGTGACTCCCCCTTGCCCTTCTTCCTCTGTGGACACTGAGAAGCAAAGCGGCCATTTTTATGGCAGATATAACACTTGATTTTTGCTCATATTTCTCTTATGCTCGAACTATTGGCCCTCTCCTTGACTGTCACCCTTCTTGATGGAAACTTTCCCTTTGGGCTTCTTTGTCTTGCTGACCAGGGCCAAGTCCTCATCTGCTACTCCTCCTTGCTTGTTGGTCCTGGACTTTTTATGAGTCTCCTCTTGGATACAGTCATCCCAAAGTTTCTCCCATTTAGGAAGATGCTCCTGAGCATAAATGCCAATGATGAATGGTTCCCAAGCCTTGGTGAACCCATTCAGAGCAACATTCACTAGCTTTGCATCCAATACAACTTCTCTAATAGTTGTTTGCTGGGCAAATCTATGTGGTCCTCATAAAGTAGTTGATCACATTGTCGGAGGGGTTCATTCTGCACTCTCTGAGCTTAGTTTTGAGAATTATTTTTTAACTCATGTTATTACTTTGAAAATGCGATACTAAGGCATTAAACATCTCCTTAGATTTGGTCTTTTTTGTAGCATGCAGAATCAAATGATCCATAATAGCTTCAAGGATCACTCTTTGTCCCTTTATGTCCTTCTTATCTAATGCTACCTACACTGTAGGGTCTACTACTAGTGGTGTCTGCATGCTCCTGAGGTCTGCATTGGAGCTAGAGGAGGGTTGAACATGACTTCCATCTTGCTACTTCAAGATCACTGAGATTCTTGCCTTCCATGGCAAGAAATGCAAAACCCCATCAAGTTGATCCTCAACTTTCATACTGGTTACTAACATGGCTATCCCAAGCTTGATCTCTCAAGCTTGTTGAAGTAACTTGAAAATTATAGATCTGCTTGTCTCTCAGTTGCAACTTTGATACTATGTTAATTATCCTAAAACCAACTATATAAGCAAACAAATCAGATCTAGTTACTTGTTGGAATTATTAACTTTGCATGTAGCAGAAAATGATAAAAGCAATCACACATAGTGCACAAATGTTTCTGGCTTGCTAGATCAGTTCATCATTCAAAATTAGCTTCAGAACTTACAAAGAGCTCCCTTATAGGGAAAAATGGCTTTGAGAAATTAATCAAACAAATAGCAAACCTGAAGATTACAGTTTGCATGGAACTCGAGGCAGCCTTGCCTCCAATTCGTATGATGGTAAGAAACCCGTACGACAGTATGAAATCCATACAGACAACTATACGGCTTGTTGTGCTAGGTTGTATGGGTGCTTTTTTCCTTCTTGTTGATTGGCTACCTATCCTTGCTGAAGAGTGGTTGTGTTAAGTTATGGTATGTTCTATGCTTATAACAATTTACTTCTTTTTCTTATTATATTCCACCGATTAGCAATCACATGTACATAAAGTAAAGTGCAGATAGAACATTAAACGATCGACAGAAAACAAGCCAA
>APFE030605096.1:100950-126858 GCA_000404065.3 Pinus taeda
AATATGATATATAACTAAATCACGTTATAATTATAATCACGTTATAATTTTTTTATTTTTTTTATTTGTTATATATCATAAACTTCTGAATAGTCACGTCGATTGACTGAACCTTTTGACTATTCAGAATTATATCGAATATCACCGCAATTTTTTTTTAGTTATAATATAATTATATATGGGCTCTGAACCGTTTATATCTATATTGACCACTACTATATTGAACCGAACTTATGCCACCCCGTTGACCTTTCGTATGGTATCACAACGTTTAACGCAATTAACGGTGTATACAATGCCAACGATTACGATTACATTACAACGATGTTAGCGTAAATCTTATGGCTTGTAACCGGTGTATCGAACCACAATTATATGCACTAAGCCACGTGTGAAATGATGCCTGAACGGAAGGAATTGGAACAGTGGTGCCACTGGGAGAACGGCAATGCGACAGGGTATTTCGAGGGCAGGGTGAAAACTGATAGGCGGTTGAGCAGGGTCGGGGTTTGCGGTAAGTGCGAGGACGATGACAGGCAGCGGAACAGGTAGCGGGGTTTGGTCGTCGGATTGCTGTGGGACAGAGGTACCGGTGCAACGACCGGAGGGTTGTGTAGGTAGCAACACAGGTCAGCGGATAGGGAACGACAGGGATAAGATGCGGATATAAAAACCGATAGACAGCACACCAAGAATAACGATCAGCACATAGAGTGGTACGCACTGTGCAACCCTCGATGTCCAGCGATCGATATGGCTCTGATACCAGATGAAGTATAAAACTTCGGGATAACAGAAATATATATAAAAAATACTTTTATTAATAAATGAATTACAGATGATGATAATTTACAATGGGTTGCCTGGCTTATATACCGCCATGGGCACCCTTTGGGAAAGGGCATGATATTATGATCGTGCCCTTTCATCTAACTAAACCTAAAATTAACCAATAACCTAAAATTAACTAATTTTTTACATAACATCTGTTTTCCATGAGGGTTTGCTGCTTTTCCACTTTCTCTGAGTTTGGAGAATCTGCACTGGCATGCAATTTTTCTTGATTGACTTTTGTTGCCTCTGATGCATTTTCTTTGACAGTATCAGTTTCTGGTTTATCTTCTGGTTCTTTCTTATCTTGAGACTCTTCCTCTTTGTATATAGTATAGTGATCGCCTTGAGCTCCTTCCCACCATATGGACCTTCAGTTTTATTTATGTATCTATCTATTTCCGATCTTTGTTGCTCTGACGCTTGGGGCAAAATTTATTACATGCCCCGTTTTGTAGCATGCTCTACACTGGAATGAAACATTTTCGTAGTCGAGATTTTGGACCCAGACATTTGGGGTTGTCAAATTGATCTCAGTGGGAAAACCCTTATTGAAGTCCATCTCCACACAAATTCGAGCATAAGTAGATTTATAATAATTTGCTGTATTTGGGCTGCGACAACAAAACTTTCCAAGAGCATTCCCAATATAGGATAACGATTGAAGATTCCAAAGATGCAAGGGTAGGTTTGGAAGCCTTACCCAAACTGGTGCTGTTGAGATTGATGCCGTTACTGAATTAAAGGTGGAAGACCAGGTTTGCATGAAGAGACCGACACTACCCTAGAACCATGACCCATATTCGCAAATGGCCTTCTTGTTCTCAATATTGTAAAAAACAACAACGAAAAAACCCTGAGCCATGGGATAAATATTTAGATCATCCATTAAACGAGGTTTCCATGTCTTAGAGATCCATTTATGCAGATCCATTAGTCGCAGTCAAAATTCATTAAAACTACAAACCAGAAAAAATACTTCTCACATCGGAAAACTTCCTCATCCAAAGGAACATTGAGGGAAGGAACTTCTTGAACTACTGGGAGGCCAGATCCGGATTTCAAAGTGAAACTATATGAAACCGAAGAAGAGCTTTCTTGTCCAGCAACCATTCCTGCAAAAGAAACTGTCTTCATTGTTGAATCCCTAAGATTCACCAGAGTCTAGACTATGGTTATTAATTAGTACTATGCTTATACTTGGGTTCTATAAGTGATTTAGATCCTCTTTGTTGATGTATTCTGGTTTAGATATGCATTGCACTGGGTGTTGTTTTGGTTATATATACCCTTGCTATACATGTGAGAAACTTTACGTATAATGGTTCTGATTATACACATGATTATATAATTTTTATTTTCTTTTCAAAATTTGAATATTTTATGTATTTTTTGGTCGATTGTTCTGTTTCCATTTCTAGTTTGTGGGGTGGATTGATTTGATGACCAGTCTAGTTCTCATAACATTAGGTTAAGCTAAATTCTTGGGCTAGTACCGTGGTATCTATATGTCTGGAGTTTTTACATTTTTTTCTAAAGAAAACCTCGTGGGATCCCCCTCTTCTCTGGAATATGTGGATGGAGGGAAGCTCAACCAGTAGCCACAATGGCAGTTGGTAACCCAGAGGGACTCAACGGAACTCAAACCTCAGTAGGCTAAAATTGGAGATTGGATGGTGAAATCTGCCTTGAAACAGTGCATTTGAACTGATTGAGCTAACCCATTGAACTTTTTGGCATGTCTACATATATCTAAAGGTTGTGAGTTTACATTGACCCTTTTCTGTAATTATAGAAATGTATGTTGTTATTCCTGCTCACGAATGAATTGTTCATAGCAATTTCTTTTGCGTTATAAAAACTTGCATCAGAAGATCATGGAGCAACATATTCTGGATGCTCAGGTGCAAAAGTTTCATAGGCTGCAATTTTTTCTAGCCCTTTCCATTTGATAAAGTAAATTAATTCTATTTTCTAAATCATGTAATTTCTGCTCTCTCTCTCTCTCTCTCTCTCTCATGTATTACAAGCTACATTTTCCTTTCTGCATCAGTAGGTCACTTCACTAAGAATACTATTTTCTAACTGATTTTTTTATTAATCATTGATCCATAGAGCTTGAAATGTACTCCATTGCCTACCTCTTTACTTGATTGAGAATATAATGCCTGCCTTTCTCATGATTTCACAAGGCCCAAGGACTTTGGGTGTAATTTCTCTTTAATCATCCTTGCTAATGAGGATTGGCAAGACACACACATGGTGTCCTTATTGTTATGGATCCTTAGCTGATTTGTTATTTTTAAAAGTTTTTATGTGATTTTGTGCTTGAATACAGTTCTCTTTGGCTTGGTTTTCTGGCTTCTCTTTTGCTTTACTTGCAAACTCTTGAATTAGTTGGGTTCATGTCTCAAGGATTGTTAAAATTGGCAACTAGGGCCAAACTCCATGTGGGTCATTTTATTTATGGCAACTGATATTTTTTCTTGGATCCCTCTCATCAAGAGGTGTAGGATTGATCTAAAGATCATCCAATTCCGATAAGTATTCATGGAGATATGAATTTATTAGTGTTATGGGACAATTCGTCAAGGTCGGCCAGCAACCAAATAAACCCCACTTGTGCTCAACGTTTTAGTATAAATAAAGGAGGACTTCAAGTCATTTAACACTCATCTCTTGTGATCTCACTCTCCACTTGTTTTGGGTTTTTGGTGGAAGAGGACGTTTAGAGGAGATGCCTTCTATGCAGCGCAAAGAAGGGTCATCTAGGAGAGCCCTAGCCGCAGACTTGTAGGAGATTTGGCCGCAGATCTAAGAGGCCCTAATCCACAGCTAGAAGAACCCTAATCTGCAACTAAAGGGAGCCCTAATCTGCAACTAAAGGGAGCCCTAAACCGCAACAAAGGGAAGGCCCTAATCCGCAGCTAGAGGTAGCCCTATGCTGCCCTACCTAAGGGTGGTATGAAGATGCCCTAGCCGCAACAAGAGAGGATCAAGAAGAGGACAATTTGCTGGGTTGATTTATGGACTGTCCTACGACTGTTTGAGGGCTATCAAGACAAGTCTGAGTTGCTGTTCAAGGGTAGAGTTGCTGGGTAGTGAAGGCCGAAGAGCTAGAGGGACAAAACGTTGAAGAAGAAGGTGTGTTTGGGCATGCGTAGGGACTGTCTCATGACAGTGCTAGGCGGCAGGCCTTAGCACACAAAAAGAGCTGCGTAGAGCGCTGTTAAGGTGGACTAGTCCCTCAGAAGGCAACGTGGACAAAGAGGAGGCTTCACCAGGAACACTGCGAACCTTTGAGGGTTGGTTTGTGGACTGTCACAAGGGTTTGGGGCTGCAGCACGTGCCCTAACTAGGGCTGTCACAAACGCAGAAGCAAACATCAGTTCAACAGTGTTTTGCAGAGGTGTTGGATCCTAGTTTAGGATCAATACTATAGTTGGTTGCTGTCCTGAAAGGTCACCTAGCTGCTGTCGCTGTAGGCGACAATAGGGCCATGTTTGGGTATGATATGTTGGACATATTATGGGACAGAAGCAATATGTACAGCAGCATGTATAGGTACAATTGTTGCAGTGGAAGCAGTATGTACAACAACATGTATAGGTACAACTATTGCAGTGGAAGCAATGTGTACAACATTATGTATAGGTACAACTGTTGCATAGCGGAGGCAGTATGTACAACAGCATGTATGGGTACAACTGTGAGTGGTGCAGCATAGTGTACCGTGATGGGTACAACCATGATTGGTTGCATTTCCGTGACAAGAGCAGCTTAGTGAATGGGTGCAACATGATGATGAGATGCAGCACGATGGAGAATTAGTTGAAGCAGCATGTTTTCAACTGATATCATGTATCATCTTCTTAGAGATGATCTATGCTCTTATCTAGATAAGTCAAAGTGTTGACTTCTGTTGTAAATGTACTATCTCTCTCTCTCTGCTGAACTATTGAAGAACATATAAGAAGAATTGATCAAGGGTTTCTCCACATTGGGGTTTGTCCCTGGCTAGCGCTACATCTTGTGTCCTCTTGTATTGGCTTCTCTTCTACGATTTATGTTTATGTTCTATCTGCAGTTTACTTTAATGCTGATGTGATTGCTAATCTAGAAAAGATATTGAGCTATGGAATTTGAAATAAATTGCTCTAAGCATAGAACATACCTAAACTTAAGGATTTATTTTTCCACTGGAAAAATCATAATCTTTCATTAAACTTGAAAAATTACATATTGTAGATGCTTTTATGCATATGCAATTGTCTGTCAGCCTTCAAAGGGCTCAATATCTGATCAACAAAATATCAGCTTATAACCAAAATACATCACGCAGGATGTTCGATGAAAATCTTCTATTTATATGTACATATTGCCATGCAGGGCCCTGTAGTGCAAGTTTTGTTCATTATATACATAAAACTGCTCCAAAATATCAAAAATAATTTTATCAGATATATAGATCAAGGGCTATCCGCCCTATGGTACTGAGGGTCTATGTAAGGTCAATGATAGTACTGATATGCGTTTGACCCACGTTGTTCATGGATCAACCACTCTCCTTTGGGAAGTGACATGGCCTCCTTGGAAAGTTGGTCGGCACTACTGTTGTGTTCCCTGTAGATATGATTGCAAGTAATGTCATTAAATTGTGCCTTCAAAATATTTATATCATCCAAAATATTATTGAGTGTATGTGTGTGGCAGACAGTAATATTATTGAACCAATCTATAATAATCTTCGAATCTCCATAAATATGAATATTCATGCAATTATGTCCCAAAGAGAAATGCAGGGGGTGACGAAGATTGATGAGTTCGGCAAAATTGTTTGAACCAATCCCCAAACCCATCTGGACTTTGTAGATATGCTGCTCACTGATGTACAGGATGAAACCACCCCCACAACCCTGTTGCTGCGCTGCACCATCGAAAAAAGCCCAAGGGATATTTTTATCAATATGTGGAGGGTCGTGGGGTCTTCGGGGACGAGGTTGGGGTGGCTCAGGTAGCTCATTGTAGGCCGATATAATGAGCGCTGATAGATGTGGCCAGCTCACAGGTTTGTCATCAAAGATGATCCGGTTCCGGGATAACCATAAATACCAACTAATAATAAGAGGAAGACTCTGAAGTTTAGTTCCTTTGTGCCGGTGGTACCATATTTCCCATACTCCATTTATATTATTGCCTTCCCAAGAGCCCGAGTAATGAATAGAAGAAGAGATGATTTGCCATAAGTTTGTCAAAGCTGTGCAATTCAAGAATAAGTGTGAGATCGATTCTATTGCATTTTTGCAGAGTGTGCACCAGGTAGGTCCATAGAAGGCTCGGTGCATAAGGTTTTCGCCTGTGGGAACTATGCCTTTTAGGATGCACCAAAAAAAGAGTTTTGTCCAAGGAGGCGCGGTAAGATTCCAAATTGCCTTCCACCAAAAGGTAATTAGATCCGGTACCTTATGTGAGATCAGCGCTAAGTATCCCGCCTTTGGAGTATATATACCGTTATCAGAGTGATGCCATATGAGCTCATCCGG
The DNA here is from genome assembly GCA_000404065.3 of Pinus taeda. Classification (NCBI taxonomy): domain Eukaryota; kingdom Viridiplantae; phylum Streptophyta; class Pinopsida; order Pinales; family Pinaceae; genus Pinus; species Pinus taeda. Next base: position 107,325 of record APFE030605096.1, read on the forward strand.
CCCCTGTTTGATCCTAATGTGCGATTCTGATAGAGCATTTATATAATCGTTCCATTCATGATGCCAGCAGAGTGGTAGATTAATTTGGTGTGCGGATTTCCATCGCTGTGCAAAAATAGAGGTGTTGTGAGGATCCACAATGTCAGCAAGGACCTTGATCTCACGAGAATTTAGATACTGAATTAGCTGTCTTGATAAAAGATGTTTGCCACCACTCCCATTCCATGGGTCGGCACCAATTCGGACAAGAGATCCATCATTAATTTTCCAAACCAGGTTATCCCTGATGAGGGGCAGTGAATTTAAGAGTGCTTTCCATACCGAAGAAATGCCAGATTTGGGCCAATTTGGAAGCCGGGCCAAATGTATTTGTGATATATGATGCTGGTCCAAAGATTATGTCTAGTGAGCAAAGTCCACCCCATTTTGGCCGCTAGAGCCTGTGCAAAGAGGGGTAGGTCTTTTAGTCCCCAACCTCCCCATTTTTTGGGCAACGCTATCTTCTTCCATCTGACCCAAGCAAATATTCGCTTGTCCTGGTTCCCATTCCATAGATATCTATTACATATTTGGTGCAATCTTGCTAATATGCTTTTCGGTATCCAAGCAAGTGCCATCCAATAGACAGGCGTAGCCTCCGATACAGATTTGACTAAGACAAGTCGACCTGCTCTGGATAAGAAACGATGACTCCATATGCTTAGCCGCTTTTCTAATTTTGAGACAAGCCAAGTCCAATCATTTATCTTCTGGCATACAGGCTTAATCCAGAAGCGTAGATATTTAAGGCCACAGTCTAGTGGGCTAATGCAGTATGGAAAGAGTTGATGAGCAAAATGAGTCTCCTGAATGGAAGTGCGGGTAAAAGTGATAGTTGATTTTGAATGATTTGCCAGCATCCCAGTAGCAGATGAGAAAAGGGAGAGTATTTTCGAAAAAGTACGAGAATCCTTGATACTGCCATCAAGAAAGATGAGAACATCGTCCACGAACAGAAGATGAGTAAGGAAACAATCATTAGAAATCTTGAGCCCCCCAAGGTCCCCACCTCTCTTTGTTGAAGCAATCAAACGACTAAGACTATCCATGACAATCAAGAAGAGAAGAGGTGACAGGGGACAACCTTGTCTGAGACCTCGTTTAGAATGGAAAAAATGAGAAGCAGACCCATTGATCAAAACACTGAAAGTAGGTGTGGATATACAGGCCATGATCCAGGTAATGAAAGGATTGGGGAAGCCTAGGTGGATAAGGAGCATCTTGAGGTAGAGCCAGCTGACGCGGTCAAAGGCCTTTGCCAAATCAATCTTTAGGGTGATGGCTTTTTGGTGTCTGGTCCAAATAGTGTGGAAAGCTTCCTGGGCCGAGCCGATGGCTTCATGGATTTGGCGATGTTCTAAGAAAGCAAATTGTTGAGGAGCAATGTGACGGGACAAGATAGGGTGAAGGCGATTTGCAATGATCTTAGAGATGATCTTATAGAGACAGTTGCACAACGAGATGGGACGGTAATCATCGAAAAAGGCGGGGGAATCGGATTTGGGAATAAGGGCAATGAAAGTCGAGTTGATGGCATTATACATAGTCCCAGATTCTCTGCATTCCTCCACAACCCTTAAAAGATCATGCCTGATAAGCTCGTAGAAAGCAAGGTAGAATTCAATGGTCCAACCATCCGGACTCGGGCTTTTATCCTTTTTGAACCATTTTAAAGTACCCTCAAGTTCCCCCGATGTCACAGGGTCAAATAACGACACAACCTCATCCTCGTTTACAAACTTGGGGAAATGTCCAACAATATTGATAATATCAGCAATAGTTGAGCCAGGAGGTTGTTTATAGAGGTTTCTGAAGTGAGAAGATCCCAGGTGAGAGAGCTTGTTGAAAGTATCAGCCACACCTCCTTCTGGCAATGGAATGTTCCATATAGTATTTGTGACCTTTCTGCCTTTTGCATAGTTTTGGAAGAACCTTGTGTTGTCATCTCCCGCTCTTAACCATATGGCTCTGCTTCGAAGTCGAAGGGATTCCTCTCTGTTTTTTAGTATCTTTGACTTCTGATTTTCTAGCTCCACCAGGTGGGATTTGTCTTCTGCAGTGATAAACCCTAATCCTCGCTCATCCAATAAGGAACTGAGTTCTGATTCAATATGCATGAGAGCAGAGTTCTCCATCTGGTATTTTTCTTTGGCCCATTTGATAGAGAGGTGCTTGAGCTGAGATAGATTGTAGTAGAAACCTTTGGCCAGTGAGTCTAATTGATCAATTGGATTAGCAACCCAGAATTCCTTGACCATATTAATATAATATGGGTCTTTCAGCCAACCGTTGTTGAACTTGAAAGGAGCTTTTGGCTTTTGGTGAGGTCCCAAGATTTCCAGGTAAATAGGGTAGTGATCCGAAATGCCTCCAGTGCCGACCCATTGTTTGTAAAAATGCAGCTGCTGAATAAGGGGCCCTTTCATGATGAATCTGTCTAGTCTGCGAGCTACGGCGGCCTCACCAATTCTTCTGTTCCTCCAAGTGGGGAGAGGTTTATTCATAGGAACATCAATCAGGTTATGTCTCTCCAGTAGATCAGACATGTAGCTTGTGATCGAGTCCACTTGTGCCATGGATCCCCAAGATTCACCATATCCCAGGGAGAAATTAAGGTCACCCCCAATGATTATGTTGTCTGTAGAGAAGATGGAGAGCCCCAATAGATTTTTCCAAAAAAGCTCCCTCTATTGACATGGACCATATATGTTGATAACTTGAAGGCTGGTCCCTAGGTCTGCCGAGAAGATATCAATACCCATAAACCCCCTACCTCCCCAGGAAGCTATAGGTTTGATAGATGAAGGATTGTAGCCAATCGCGAGGCCCCCTGATCGCCCAATAGAATCTAAAGCCAAAAAATGCCATCCCGGAAATAAAGAGGTAAGAGAAATAGAGATAGTATCTGTAGGGCCAAGAGTCTCTTGGAGGAGAATGAGATCGACAGGTACGGTCTCAAGGAGTCTACGCAGAGCTAGCTTCTTAGAGGCACTAGCCAGGTCTCTGCAATTAAAAGATAGGCATTTCATGATGGCAGACCACCAAGGGTGTTCGCTGCTCTAAGAACCCCGTCAAGAGTGGATTGGCGGCCTGAGGCAACCTCTGCTCCAGCTCGCCCGATGGCTTTAGACATGAAAGATTTTCTCCCTCAAGTAGACATGGGGACCGACCCAGATATGGCAAGACCCAAACCAGCAATTTTCAGAGGGGAACTGCGAGAATGAGTGCGCGGGCGAAGGTTATAATGGTGTGCCTTAGACCCCCGAGATGAGGATGGGGAAGAGGTGGGCGAAGGAAGCGAATGCAGAGAGGGAATCGAAGGTGCATAGACAGGTGAGGTGGGCAGAGTGCAATGTGCAGATGATATGGGAGGATAAAGCATGGAGGAACAATGAGATATACAAGACGAAAGAGGGGAGAGAGATGTACCCGTAGCAATGGCAGCTCCAGCAGCTGCCCGAGATCTGGTAACCAGTGGCAAGAAGGTTCTGCGAGCGTCTACTGCTGCCTTTTGTGTTATATTGACAGAAGGTCCCGGAGCCGTTGTACGCTGGATGGTCGGAGAAATAGTCCTGGAAGGAGCTGATATAGGGGCCTCTTCTGGCTTCTTGTTGAGTGGGCAGTCCTTGAAAATATGTCCCACTTTGTGGCAGCGATGACAACGAAAAGGGACCCCTTCGTAGTCCAGTATCTGTACCCTTGTATATTTCCCCCAATGAAGGGTGATCTTCTCCTCCAAACCCTCGCGGGTGTCCAAGTACACTAATATGCGCGCAAGGGTTCTGTTCCTGGACTCTATGAAGGTTCGATCATGGTCAAGGTATGACCCCAGAGCATTCCCAATACGGATGAAGACGTCCTCACACCAGTACTGTAGGGGTAGTCCAGGCAGCCGAACCCACAGTGGACCTGCCCCAATTTGTTCGCTCTCTGGATCAAAGAGAGGACTCCATCTCTTTAATAGAACTGGTGCCATCTCAATGTGCCAGTATTTGGCAAGTACCAAATCTGTGTAGTTCTCTTTAGCAAAATGAAGGGCAAACCAACCTCTTGGTAAGACTTGTACCTCTGGTAATTCTTTGAGAACGCCCCCCCAGATCTCCTTTACCCATTGAGTGAGCCGAGTAGCCGAATACGCCCTTCCACGGACATGTCCAACAAGAATGGTGCTGGCCATGATAGTTGCTTCCCCGATGGCAGTGGTCTCGCCAAAACGAATCGAGATATCCTTTGAGGTCGCTTTCACGCACTTTGTTCTTTTCTTCCCTGTGCGAGGTGCAGGTGGGTGGTCCGCTAATGGGTCCAGGGAGCCGTCCAGAGGGATGGAATTTGCAGATCTAACCCTAACTGTTGAAGTCTCAAAACAACCCAAGGGCGAGTGAAAAGGATCAGATGGGTTAGTGGCTACCGGAGGATGAGGCCCAGCAGAAGTCGCCGCAAGAAAGGATGAACCGGGCGGATGTGGATCGAAGGATGGCGACGGAGGTGTGATAGTGGACAGAAAATGGAGGGTCCCAGGGGACAGAGGGGGGAGGTCCAGAGCAGGAGAACCCCGAGGGGAGATTCCGACAGAGGGAGGAGCAGAGCGGTGGTCCGGCAGGGCTACCACCGGTGAGGAATAAGGCGGAATCGGATTTGAAGGGAGGCTAGGGCCAGCTGCAGCGGATGAGAAATTAGGGCATCAAAAAATTACCCGGTTAGGATGTGGATCTTCACAGTAATCAACCTCCTCCTCCGTTTCCATTGAGTCTCCCAATATAGCAGTAGACATCCTGATAACGACAGATGGACCAGAAAGATGGGTAGGGTAACAGCTCAAAGACAGCTACGGGTAGCGCGGGCAGTGATAACATTATGCAGAAGGAGGGTTAACCAAAACCCTTACGGTCAGCTGCAGAGCTCTCCATCTTCTAAAAGCTCCCACTTTCTTTTTTGACCTCTTTACTGATCAAACTTAAGGATTTATAAATACATGCCTCATATCTATAAAATGGAGCAAAACATAAATGCTTGAATGGCTCTATTTATGACGCATTTTATACAAGAGCTCAGCCAAAACAATTATTATCTTCAATTCAAAAACTAATCCTGAATGCATTTTTGAAACACTCTTCCAGTACTGGTTTACAAATTGGTTTAACATTTGTTTATAGGCAGTAGAAACAAAGCCTGTGGTGATTTTGGTGACAATTAATTTTCAAACTCTCTTTCTATGTTGCTAAGATTTTGCAACTATTGCTTCTAAGTTTACCAGGCATTCTGTGCAATAATTAAGCAACAAAAATGTTTCTGAATCTTTTAGCACATGAAAAGCAACAAATTTGGTTTGGGCAGTGGATTGCGGAATAGGAAAGCAGTCAGCTACTAAAGAGATTGAACCATGGCCTTTTCTGTTTTCTGGCAAACTAGCAACAGAGTTCACAAAATTCACTCTGCTGCTTACATATTATATAATTCTAGGTAATGGCTTGAGTTATTCTAGGATATGATAGAAATACTTTCTCACCTCCATTTGACGTTAGTGACATGCAAAAAACTGTGCATGCAATGCATTTTGGGTCCCTTTTCATCAGAAGTACCTGCTTATACACAACATGTCTTCACAGTGCCTATGACCAGCCATTGGAGAGCTGTGACTCTGGGCAAAGATTATTATTATTACTTATAAAGTGGTTCCCTTGAACTCAAAAAGAAGCAATACAATTGGCTCGAAGAGGTCTGTCACCATAAGTGGTGTGGCTGTGCTGCTCAGTAAGCCCTCGATGGTGGGTGCTTGACATGCTGCTGTCTTCACTGTTGAACCACAACCCCTTTGACATGCTGCTGTTTTCACTGTTGAACCACAACCCCTTTAATGGGCAACGGTTATTTTTGATATTTGTTACTAATATATTTATACAACTCTTCTATCAAACAGCTGCGTTATTCAATTATTATATTGGAAGAGTTGGTGCTTTTCCTTTACTCTGCTTTGACACTAGCTTTCATTTCCAAATACAAGCAAAACCATAACTTGTGTGGCTTTGGCTATGGTTTTCTCACACGTTTGAGTCTTAATAACTTTATACTATTTTCTTAATCCAATCATTGCCCATCATAAAAATGACATTTCATGAAAGAAAGCCTAGGAGGGCCGCTTTGATTCTATTAATCTGGAAATGTTTTATTTCGTATTTTGGAGCAGTGATAATCACCTTTTCTTGCCATGGATATGGTAATTTTTGCCTCATCAACCAGCCCATGATTGTCCATAACTTAGTGAGCCTAGTGACACCAATGTTTGTTTTTGGTATTAATGAAGGAAAGGAAGAAATTATATAGTGCACCAATGATTAAAAGAGGTTAGTGTGACTGTAAAAGTACAGCCATCATAGAAAGTCAAGAGAGAGCACCTAATGTGTATTGAATGAATTCTGATAAAGTAGAATAAAATGAAGTAGAAAATTGCTCACCCAAAGCATGGGAGAACATGCAAAAAACAACTAAAAGAGTAGTCCTGAGAATGGCATCATAAAAATGGCAAGTTATGGAAGAAAGCCTTAAAAGAAGCTTTGATTTCTATTAGTCTGGAAATATTTTGATTTTCATGTTTTGGAGCAACAATAATCACCTTTTCTTGCCATGGATAAGGTATTTTTGCCTCATCAACAAGCTTTGCAGTGTCCATGACTATAGTGAGCCTAGTGACACCAATGCTATTATACTGTACACCAATGATTAAAATAGGTTAATGGGACTGGAAGAGTACAACTATCATAGAATAGTCAAGAGGGAGCACCGAATATGTCTTCAATAAAATCTAATAAAGTAAAATAAAATGAAGTAGAAACTTGCTCACCTAAAGCATGGGAGAACATGCAAAAGCAACTAAAAGGGTTGCCCATGGGAACCAATGTAAGCTACTATGTGTAGTCATTCTTGATAACCATCATGAATTAGTATCATAAGCATTGATAAGATTATCAAATCTACAGAGTCATAGAATGTCATTTAGAGAATGGTCCAGGTTGAGGGGAGCCAGTGGAATTATCTTCAGGGGTAGAAAACTACTATGTGCCCCCCTGTCTGCTCTCCTAACAGTCAAGGTTGATGAACCATTGATGGAACTTAAGAAGCTGGTAAGGTGAGTTTATTGAAAAGGCTTTGATCTAGTGCGTGTGGGAGCAATTATTATCCTGTATCAATGGTTGGTTCTAAGGTTGTTGGTTGAGTTTGTCACAGTGCATCCTTTGAGTATTCAGGTAGTACCTCGACCATTCACTGAAGAATCTGCATGATGTTTTGTACAACTTCCATTGAGGGAAGGTCAAGAAAGAAAATAATCAAGTGGCTGGGCCTGGAGGTTCCCCATAGAGTCTAGTGTCAAAGAACTGTCATGTTGTGGAGGAGTACCAAACAACTAATTGGGGTAATTAAAAAGATTAAATTTGGCTCTCTTTAACATCCCTGTAGAGGCAATAATTTTTTCCTCCAATGATAAAATGTCCTAGCCATGAATTCTTCAAAATTAGGTGTTCAAAATAGTCTTATTGCAGGTTACATTGCTAAAATGATTCCATTGTTGCAATTGCATTAACTACAAAGATTGTCATTTCCACCTGGCACGACTTCATAAAATATGACCGCTTTGGATGTGACTTTGCTCTATGGCAAACATTATCACTTCATCAATAATTGTCATGCAAAATGAAGATAAAGGAAACATATTTTTGGTATGATTTTTTATAGTGCTTTTGAATCCTATTTTTCTTTTCTTCTCTATTAACTTAATTTCTCAACACACTTATGCAACCATACAATCACGACACTTACTATTTGTGTTTTGTAGATACACTCTAAAAGTAATATACATAACTTCACATTCTAATTTTTTATTACAAAGTTGATAAACAACCTGCCTGGTATTTATCTAGATTCAATATGAGTTTACTTGAGAAAAGTTCCCAAATTTCTGACCACTCTTGCACTCACTTCAACAAATGCAGACATGAGCAGCAAGCTAACATGTGCATAAATAGAATGAATACATTACAGAAGAAGCATTCAGTTAAACCCAGCATGGAGGGCCAAATCTGGCAAGGTAGCCTGTGTCTATGAAATCATAAATAGTATTCTAAGATGCCTTCTGTAGGCTAGCCTAGGAGTAAACAGTAAGTAGGATTTAGCCACCATACATAAAATATAAAACTGCCACTTCTTGAAGATATACCAACAGCTAATCCCTAATGTTTAGTAATGAATGACCAATATTCCGAGTGTTGTGGCATGTGATAACTTATCCATACGTCACTGCTTTGAACAGTAGCATCTATATGTAAGGCACGTCTACATATATTTAAAGGTGGTGAGTGTACATTAGCCCTTTTTAGTAATATATACATGCATAGAAATACATGTTTATATTACAGGCGAATTGTTCATGGCAATTCCTTTTACATCATAAAAACTTGCGTTGAAATCCAGGAGAAAGATATTCTGGATGCACGTTTGATAAAGTTCCTTTAGCAGCAAGTTTGTGTAGCCCTTTCCATCTGATAAAGTTACTTAAATGCTAAATTCTAAACTAGCAATTTCTGCTCTCTCTCTGTCTTAGCCATTACTAACTACAATTCCTTTCCTCGTCACTAGGTCACTTCACTAAGGATAGTATTTTATAACTGAACTTAATTTCATTGATCCATAGAATTTCATTCCATTTTGTGCCACTTTATTTGATTGAGAATACAATGGCCACCTTTCCCAAGCTACCACAAGGCCCAAAGGTTGTGGGCCTATTTTTTTTCAGGCATGCTTGTTGATGAGGATTGTCAGCACACACACACACACATGGGGTGTCCATATTGTGACAGATCATCAACTTGTTATTGTTAAATGTTCTTATTTGTTTCTATGCTTGAAAACGGTGCTGTTTGGCATGGTTCTGGCATCTTGTTTGCTCTACTTACGAACTCTTGAATCTTGAATCACTTGGGTCTGTGGCTTGGAGATATACGAGTACATGCCTCATACCTGTAGAATGGTCTGAAACAGAAATTCTTGAATAGCTTTACTGGTGATGCATTTTATGGAAGAGCTCAGCCAGAACAATGATTCATTGTAATTCAGAAACTAATGTTGAATGTAATTCTGAGACAATCTTCCAGTAGCTCGTTCGCCGTCTTGGCATATCATCTGTTTACAGTCTGTAGAAATTTGCCTGTGTTGATTTTTAGTGTCAATTATTTCACGCGAATTGTATGCTGCTAAGGATTTGCAGCTATAGCTTATGAGTTTAACAGACATTCCATGCAACAATGAAGCAACAAACATGTTGCTGAAACTTTCAGTATCATGAAAAGCAAAATGAAAATGTTAGTTTGGAAGGACATGGAATAACAGAGAAATCAGCCACTAAACAGATCGAAGACTGGCCTTTCCTGTTTTCTGCCAGACTAGCAGTAGAGTCCACAAAATCCCATTTACACTACTTGCATATTTCATAAGTCTAGGTAATGGTTGGAGCTGTTCTAGGATATGATAGAGATGCTTACCGACCTTTTGACATTAGTGATTGGCGAACAACTGCATATGCAATGCATTTTGCGTCCCTTTTCATATGAAGTGCCTGGTTGTATTTATCATGTCCTTGACTGGTGATGGAAGAATTTATCATGTCTTTGACTGGTGATGGAAGAGAAGTGACATTGGGAAAACATGATTATTATTACTAATACTTTGAAAGCGATTGCTTTCAACTCAAGAGAAGTAATACAGCTGACCTGAAGAGGCCTGGCACTACAAGTGGTCTGCTTGAGTTGGCAAAATGGCCCTTGAGAGTAGAACCATTATACACAAGTACTTCTATTCTGTAAGCTGCTACTATAGGGGTACTTTCCGTCAAAATCACACAGGGCTTGTACCTCGTCCTAACCGCTTATTCATGTCTCCAAGGGAATTGGACCTTGGTGGATGCCTGAGATGCTACTGTTTTTACCGTTGAACCACGACCCAACTAACGGGCAAAGATTATCATTGATAGTTGTTGTTAATAACATGCGTGAAACTTCTCTATCCAATGACTTAATTATTGGACGCTGTGCTGCTTTACCCTTGCTTTAACACTAGCTTTCATTACCAAATACAAGCATCTTGTGTGGTTTTCTCACCCATAATAACCTTAGACTATTTTTTGATCCAATTATTGTCCATAAAATGGCATATTATAGAGGCTGCTTTGGTTTCTATTAACCTGGGAATGTTCAATGTTCATATTTTGGAGCAGCCATAATCACTTTTACAGGTAAAGGTAGTTCGTAACCTATGTTAAACCAAGTTTAGGGTACATGAGGACATGTGCACACCGTGTCTGGAGACCCTACCGAAATTTTAGGTTACACCAGGGTATGATGTGGTACAAGACACAGTGGACCTTGGCCCAAATATATAAAAATATATTAGATTATTAATATTTTTTATATAAAAATATATTAGATTGTCAACATATTTTTATGTTTTAGTTTCGCACAAGTACAAGAGGAGAAATCGAGAAACACATTAATAACTTAAATGATGACGACGGTTTGAAGTTAAAAGATTCCTGGAAACTTATAATTCAACTTCTCATCCATAACAATAACAGTCGTCAATAATGCTCTTAATCCTTTTACACCAACATTAGTTTTTTGAGGATTTATCATTTTTAGAATCAAGTTGACTCACTAATGTTTTAATTTCCTCAAATGAGTACCTATAAATAGCAGCTCAATGACACATGTAATGATGAGCATATATTGTGGATTGTTTTTGATCATGAACGAAAATTTTGGTTCCAAATGTTGAGAAGATTTCTGAAATGAACACAGGGTTCTCCATTTTTATTCTAGAAGTTTGCCATTTGAAGATGAACCATGAAGATTATTGATGATTAAACTTTCACATTTTAAACTAAACATTCCCTAATGGATCATGAAATCAATGGCATGATAACTTCACGGTGCAAGGGAAACATTCAGAAAATCACCTGTAAATGTGAGATTTCAGTACGTTCAACACCTACAAAAAATGAATACAAAATGGTGGAAATGTGTTGATCTAAAGTTTGAATAAGTTTCAATAGAAAATAGAGGTTAGTTAGGACCAACTAGGAAAGCGCAGGACTGATTAGTTTTTCTTTTTGTTTTGTTTTTTTAATCTTTGTGAATTTTTGGCATGGGTGGACTCATATGTAGGGATGATCCAAAGGAACCCAAATTTGGTAGGGTACATGAAGAATAGGGATGGTCTTGTACCTCCTTGCATGCCCTGGTGGAAATGTGTTGATCTAAAGTTTGAATAAGTTTCAATAGAAAATAGAGGTTAGTTAGGACCAACTAGGAAAGCGCAGGACTGATTAGTTTTTCTTTTTGTTTTGTTTTTTTAATCTTTGTGAATTTTTGGCATGGGTGGACTCATATGTAGGGATGATCCAAAGGAACCCAAATTTGGTAGGGTACATGAAGAATAGGGATGGTCTTGTACCTCCTTGCATGCCCTGGTGGAAATGTGTTGATCTAAAGTTTGAATAAGTTTCAATAGAAAATAGAGGTTAGTTAGGACCAACTAGGAAAGCGCAGGACTGATTAGTTTTTCTTTTTGTTTTGTTTTTTTAATCTTTGTGAATTTTTGGCATGGGTGGACTCATATGTAGGGATGATCCAAAGGAACCCAAATTTGGTAGGGTACATGAAGAATAGGGATGGTCTTGTACCTCCTTGCATGCCCTGTGGAAGTAGGTATGGACTATAGACACATCCCATCCTCCTAGTTCAACATCCCCATCTAGTACATGTATCTAAGGTATGGGTGTTGAATAAAGTGTAACTAGGTTCGGTCTTCATAAATGTTAATTTTGATCTTTGTACTTGTAAAAGAAAAGAATTATTATTCTTGTCACTATCAAAAATGGGTTTCTTGCCCATTTGATAGGTCAAGCACATGTTAAGTGCTTCTAAGAAAGTCAAGGAGTCAATGTAATTTTTGAAGACCCATGTGAGCATGTTACACTATGTAAATCTATGCACTAGAGTCAAAGAAATATGTCAAAGGTGATCCTCCAAAGCAAAGATAAGTCTCCTCTTCAAGTCGGGCCAAGAAATGAATTTTTATGCACAAATGTCAAGTCGGCCTAAAAGGAGGGGCAAAATCCTATACATAAGGCAGTTCGACTTCACAAAGAGATCACTACTCATCTCTGAAATCAACATGCAAGGAAGGACGAAAAAGAGGTGCAAAAAAGGAGCATTGAAGTGATTCTAGGGAAGCAAAGAAAAAGAAAGAGATATTGAGTTTGGGAGGACTATTTTTGAGCTTAATTCTGTAACATGTGCGAAGAAAAAAGAGCAGTTCTGCAGTCACATCAGATCCACAAGGGCAACAACACAAGTAACTCCAAATAAGCCTCCATCTCAAGCGAAGGAGGCCCCACATCTAGTGAAGGAAGGGAGCAAGTAAAAAGGGCTATCTCAAGTCCTAGATCTGCCACACGTGTGAAGAAATTAGATCTATACTAGGGTTAATCAACCTCCAAATTCAGAGATACACTAGAAGAAAGGCCTCATTCTCTAGCCTAAACATCAAGGAGAAAGAATATTGCCAAGCGAGGTAGAGAAGGAAAGGAGGACACCAAAGAAGAGGACTCTAAGAGGACCTAGGGTTTCTGCAGTTGCTGGAAGAAGTACCAAGGAAGAAATCAAGGTGCAATGCAGAAGAAGGCTTTAATTGAAGAACATAAGAGAAGGTACCAAAGAGAGTCTGTCTTGTGCTTGGAGGAACTACTAGACAAGGGTCTAGCGTTTGGCATTTGTTAATTGAAGCTTCAATAAGAGAAATTTGCAAAAAGGTTTTCCTCTCTAAGAGAGAGAGGTTTTGCCTTGGCTGAGAGCCAATATCTTGTGTTCTTGTTTCCTTTTGTTTTGGTCATTGTTTGATGAAGTAAGAGAACACATACTAATAATAATAAGAGAAGATTGTACTAATAAGAGAAGTAAAAGAACTTCACAAATTGTTATCATCGTCAGAAGAATCTCACTATAACCTAAATGCCCTAGATTCTTCAACATGGTTTCAGAGCTAAGGTGACACATCAAGGAAGGGCATCTCAAGAGCACATAGAAGATTGAAGCATTAAGCTCAAGAAGCAAGGGCACACAAAGGTTGAAGAATCAGATCTACAAGCAAGAGTTCCAAATCCAACAAAGACAAGAAGAATTACCATTTCCTCTCCTAGATCCATCAAGAAGGACTACCATCCTGGGAACAAAGAAAGACGAAAGCCTTCCATATAAAGGCATCTACAAGAAGGTTCATCTAAGAAGAGCTTACATCAAAGACTCATCATCCTTCAAAGGAAAGTTCTAAGTTCCATGCCCATCATTGAAGATCTCTAGATCTACACATTAAGAAGTTCTCATCAGCAAGCAAACCTGTCACAAGGCACCTTGAAGGAAGCATCTTGAAGAACTCCAAGACCCAAGAAAAGCAGACTTCATCAAGGAAGCAACAAGATCCCCTCATTACTAACACTTTCAAGTAAGTATTTTTATGTCCTCACTTGAAAATATCAAAATGTCTTTTTGCAAGGAAAGCAACAAATTGGTTGGGATTGCTAATTTCCTTGCATGGAGAAAGAGGATTGATCTACTTCTCAAAGAAAATGAACTTCTGGACTACATCAAAGGGAGTGTCATTGTTCTTGCTAAGGCACAAACTCAAGCCCTGGAAAAGTATAATAAGGATGAAACACGGGCTCAAAGGATTCTGATAGAATCCATTAAGGGCCCTCTCATTCCTTATGTTTCCAAACTTGAAACATCCAAAGAAATCTGTGATAAATTGGTGGAGCTATTTTCAGTTCGTACAACTAGAGAAGTGATATCGTTGCGTAATGAACTATATAAAATGAAGATCTCCAAGGAAGAAGGAATAGCTCCCTACTTCATGAAGGTCTTTGAGATGAGAGACCAACTACAAGAACTAGGAGAAGTTATGTCAGACAGAGAGATGACAATTGTGGTGCTCAATGCATTACCTGAGGAATGGGGCAACTTCACATGAAGTATATATGCCAAGAAGGAAGCTACCCCGTTGAATGAACTTTGGTCTCTATGAAAAATTGAGGAGGCTAGACTCAAAGCCAAAGATCATGTGGGATCAAAGGAGCAGGCATTTGCTGCTATGGCCAAGAGAAAAGGGAAATTTGGCAAGTTTGGTCCACAGAGAAAGGGTAAAAGCGATATGTCCAAAATCCAATGCTTTGGCTGCCAAGAATATGGACACTATAAAAGGGATTGTCCTATGTTCAAGAAGGACAACAATAAGAGGAAACGAGAAGAAGGCCACATTACCCAACAAGTGAAAGAAGAAGATAAGAAGCAGAAGGAGGAGGACCCTCCAGATCTCTACTATGATTGAGGTCAACTTCTTCACATAAGTCTTCTTTAAAGTTTTGGGTATTTGTTCAATCCCACATCCTGCATCTCGGAGGTTCTAGATCCCACATCCCGAAGGTTTATGGTTATTCAGCAGTCGGTGGGGTAAAAAATCGAAACATGTAGCAATAGGATAAAATGCATGATTTATGAGAATTGCATCTTCAGGAATATAGGAGCATTATGCAGAGATAGCTCAAATAGAGATATGCATGTAGGAAGGATGTAACCATTGATTGACCTCATCAATGCATAAAGGAATGATCATGATCAAGAAGAATCATCTTAGAAGGCCACTATTATCAATAGGGAGGAACATCTACAGGATGAGGACTACTAGAATCCTCCGATGAAATACTCAATAAAAGGTTCATAATCTTTAGAAAAGGCAGATGTATAGATGGGAATTCCACTTATGGGGATTCAAGAAAGGATGATATGTAGGCAAGGAAAGATGTAGCAAAGCAAAGGAGATTGAGGTAATCTCAATCTAAGAAGCTGTCAAAGGAAGCTGAAATGATCAAGGAAAGAACTAAGATGAAGTATGTATGCATCTATGTTTTTAGTTAAAGTCATGTCATCATTTGTATCAATGAGAATGGAGAATTGCTCTGGTGGCATGGTCAAGAGCTACCCGTTCAATGGGCTTTGGTCTCTATGCAAAATTGAGGAGACTATACTCAAAGCCAAAGATGATGTGGGATCAAAGGAGCAGTCATTTGCTGCTAGGGTTAAGAGAAAAGGGAAATTTAGCAAGTTTGGTACATAGAGAAAGGGTAAAAGAGATATGTCCAAAGTCCAATGCTTTGGCTGCCAAGAATATGGACACTTTAAAAGGGATTGTCCTATGTTCAAGAAGGACAACAATAAGAGGAAACAAGAAGAAGGCCACATTACCCAAGAAGTGAAAGAAGAAGAGAAGAAGTAGAAGAAGGGGGACCCTTTAGATCTCTACTATGATTGAGATCAACTTCTTCACATAAGTCTTCTTTAAAGTTTTGGGTATGTGTTCAGTCCCACATCCCGCATCCCGCATCCCAGAGGTTCTAGATCCTGCATCGCGGAGGTTTATGGTTATTCGGTAGTCGACGGGGTTGGAAATCAAAACATGTATCAGTAGGATAAAATGCATGATTTATGAGAATGACATCTTCAGGAATATATGAGCATTATGCAGAGATAGCTTAGATAGAGATATTCATGTAGGAAGGATGTAACCATTAAATGACCTCATTAATGCATAAAGGAATGATCATGATCAAGAAGAATCATCTTAGGTTGCTATTATCAATAGGGTGGAACATCTGCAGGATGAGGACTACTAGAATCCTCCGATGAAATATTCATTAGAAGGTTCATAATCTTTAGAAAAGGCAGATGTATAGATGGGAATTCAAGAAAGGATGATATGTAGGCAAGGAAAGATGTAGCAAAGCAAAGGAGATTGAGGTAAACTCAATCTAGGAAGCTGTCAAAGGAAGCTGAGATGATCAAGGAAAGAACTAAGATGAGGTATGTATGCATCTATGTTTCAGTGAAAGTAATGTCATCATTTGTATCAATGAGCATGGAGAATTGCTCTGGTAGCATGCTCAAGAAGAGGGTAGATCTCTTTCATTGACGAAAGTGCACAAAGGCATGATTCACTCACTGATAAAGGTCAACACGAGAAATGTCCTCATATGGAGTATGAGGTGGTTGACAAAGAAAATCGATAAAGAAGCATATGAGAAAAAATAGATCAGGGATAAAAGGACACCATGGACACTAGGAATCATCATCCAACAGATTTGTTGAAGGCATCTCCCAGAAGAAGGCTCGAGAATTCTGACAAAGGAAGAAAAAGATCAAGGACCCTTGACATCTGGAAAGGCCTTGGAGATATGAAAATGCATGACGCTGATGATTCAAGCCAACAAGATGTCATGATGGAAAGCCATCTTGTAAGGTACTATTTGATTTAATGTTATTTTTTATCTCTTGAATAATATCTGGATGAGTTCATGCAGGGCTATCGGAACAAGGGTTGTAAACTACAAGTACAACTAGCACTCATGTGGTAGATGAAAATTCCTAAAAGAAACATGATGAAGAAGAAGTAGCCATATAATGAAGGTTCCAGATATGTATCAAAAGACCATTTTCCATGGATAAAGGAATGACATGACGAATTAAGAAGGAAAGTGATTGATGGATGTAGCCCTATAAGGAAGAAGCTCGACTGAATTTCATGACATCAAGGAAAGAAAGTGATGGAAAGAAGAAGTTGTTGATGGAAAGAAGAGTCCCTAGTTGAGAGGGAGCTTTGACAAGTCCCTAATTAAGAGGGAGCTTGGGCAAGTCCCTGGTTAGAGGGAGCTTGGGTACATTCCTTTACAGGGATGAGAATATCTTCCCTAGTTGAGAGGGAGAGATAGACACAATATTCTTGTCTTCACTTGGGAAGAAAGAATGGAGGATTGGGTAATCATCTAGCATCCGATGCTCTTTGAGGATGTGTAGGGCATCCAAGATAAGAGCAGGCATGAGGACCAATATTCTTTGAGGGTTGGGAACCCAATATAACAATAGTCCTAGAAGGTCATACTCAATGAACACTCGGGTAGGTATGTACCTTGAGAGACAATGATGAAGGTGTCTATAATCGTTGGTCTCGCCAACATTGTGCTCTTATCTATTGAGAGATAGAGCTCTCAATCAAGGCCTTGCTGTGGAATAGAGCTATCAATCAAGGCCTTGCTGTGGAAACAATGTTGGTTACTATGATGCTAGAACAAATGGATTGTCAATCTGATTTCTCTTACGTGAATATGAGGATTTTTATTGACATGTGTCCCAAAATATAAATTGACTCATATCATAAAAGAAATGCATGAAAGAGTATGTGGTGGACATTTGTCTCCAACCACAACCACCCGTTAGATTCTGAGAGTGGGATTGTATTGGCCAACCCTCTTGAAAGATTCACATGCTTTTGTAAGAAGGTGTGTTCCATATCAGATGTTTGTTGGAAAGAAGAAGAGAGCAACTATGATCCTTAAAACTATTATATTCGATACATCATTTTCTTAATGGGGTGTGGACATTATTAGAGTGATTAACCCCAAATTGAGTGCATGACACACTTACATCTTAACTGCAACCGACTTATTCACCAATTGGCCATAATTAATATAAATGAAGAGAGCAAGGACTGACGAATTGATTCTTTTTGGGAAGAAAATATTCTAGCACGATATGGAGTACCAATTTTTTTTTATCATTGATGATGGTTCTATTTTCATCGAATCCCAATTCACTAAGTTTTGTGGAAAATATGGAATAATCATATGCCAATCCTCAAATTATTATCCACAAGGAAATAGTATGCTAAAAACCACTGACATAATCCTTTCTAATATTCTAAAGACTACAATAGATGAGAATTAGAAGTATTGGCACAAGAAGTTAATGAATGCATTCGGGGCCAGTAGACTTACTCTGAGGAAAAGAATTGGACAATCCCCATTTTACTTGGTGTATGGAAAACATGCAAGATTACCTATACATATGGAAATCAATTCCCTATCTTAAGCAACCAACTTAGATAAAAATGATCCTCCTCCAATTCAAAATAGAATACATCAATTAATATAATTGGAAGAACAAGGGGAAAAGGTCCAAGAACATTCAATGAAGGAAACACATTATCACTAAGAATTTCAACAAAGGCTCTGCTAGTAAGAGTTTTTCAAAGGGACAACTTGTGTTTCTTGGGAATAAGGAAAAAGAAAAACCATCAATGCATAAGAAGTTTAACATGCTATGGATTGGACTTTACATCATTCACACGATCAATGGATGCAACTCGTATGTCCTTAAATGGATGGATGATCAACTACTTGTCTTCCCTACGAATGGGCAACATCTCAAGTATTTCTTCGCCTGACATACTCTATTATTTTCTCGTATCATAAAGTACATATGATATACCATTTGTAAATACAAACATGTAAATTCCAAACTTCATAGCACAATGGACTAGGAAATTGGTCATGATCTAGGTTCTTAGTAACCCAAAATTGGGTTACTATCCTCAGTTAGAGCCAAACGTTGACACTCAAAACTGCACCCTCTTAAGTGTTTTTACTTAGTCAAAATTCATGTGTGCGGAAGGAAGCCTACACTCTTTTCAGTGCACACATTTCTTTTTCACACCTTCTCCCACACAACACCCTTTCCCTTCTGCATGTTCCTCCTTCTGCACATATCCTCACTTCCGCACCTCTACACATTTCTTTCCACATATCACTTCCCCACACAAGGGTCCTCCACACAATTGCTCTCCCCTCACTTGTCCTTTGCCACTCAATTTCCCACTCAACGTTATTAACTGCTAGTACACCACATGTTGTGATTACAAAGATTTGGTATAATATTTATATCACTTCATTCAATCTCCCTATCACTTATGGTACCAATATCGAGGATATTAAAAGAAAATATAAGCAATCTCTAAAATAAATGGATGAGATGGTTTTGGAATTTCAAGATTTATCTCCTCTATCACCCATGATCGATGACCTTAGTATATTAAGTTTATATTTATTAATCTTGTCTTGCATAACGGAGTTCACACATGAGGGAGTAACAACAGGTGATTATATAGGAAACAAGGAGTTTACAGCGAAGTGGCATTCAGAGTGACAGTGATTAATCACGTATTTATAATTACAAACGGGAGATGGCTGGTAGAGGAAGAAAATAAGTTATTTTTGGTGATACTTAAACAATGTAAACTTTGAAATGGGAACTGATACTGTTATCCGTTTCGTAGAGATAGCAAAAAAGTGACTCGATTTTGAAAAGGGGCGATGCATAACACATATTTTTCTTAGAGCATAGTTTTTGGCATTTTAATTTTTTTATTGTACATTACGTTTTAGAATGTTAATGATTTGCATGTTGATTTAAAAAAGTGGTGATTCTGCACCATGCCCTTTTTTTAAAAGACCTATTTTTTGACTTTTAAATTTTCTAATGTATGAAATATAAATAATTATTTTTTAAAT
>APFE030605096.1:126878-208072 GCA_000404065.3 Pinus taeda
ATAAAAAAAAAAATTAACATTAAGTAACTCACATGCCTGCTTTGATGTTAATTTTCCACTGTTCTATGTTGTTACAATCATTTAGCCCAATATTTTCATCAATTAGCAATCAATTTTAATCCTCCAATAATAAATAGAAATTGTAGATAGAACAGTAAATGTAATGTACATTCAGGGTTGGAATTTCATAACAAACCCACTCGTCAAATTTGACAAATTTCACACCTCCTTGGCCCTTCTTCACATTTTCAAGGAAGGATCTTGACGTTTTACTAAAATTTTAAACTGTATTTATGGGAAAATCAACCTATGACAATAATTTTGCCATCAAATTCCATCCCTATGTACAATAGAAGACAATCAAGAGCAATAACAAGGGACACCAAATTTGGTCGAAGACCAGGGGAAAAACCCACAAGGGGGAAAACCCTTTCAAATTCTTCTTCTTATTAGATTATCATAAAATGTTCAACGAAGAGATTACAATGATCCAATTTATCTAGAAAGAGTTAAAGGACATATTTGACTTTGCAATACACTAATATCTAAATCTAAGAGATGAGCCCAAAAGTTAAATCTAGTCAAAGTCTACAATTCTGTCAAAGTTATCAGCAGTCAAAGGTGCCCTAACCAGTCTTCAAGTCAATGGTCAAACTTCTTCAAAAGAGCTCGGTCAAAAGTCAAAATACTCGACCTTTCTTGATGGTCAAATCTCAGTCAAAACAACCCCAAACAACTTGGTCAAACTCAGTCAACAGAGAGAGAAAACCCTGCGGTCAAACTTCAAAGTTTAGAGGTAAAAGTCAATGGTCAACAATTGTCAAAAGTGCCCAGAGCATTTTGGCTCCTCCACAAAAAAACTCAGCATCCAAACTCAGAATTATACAAGTCAAAGCAAGTCAAACTTGGTCAATGGTCATCCCAACAAAAAGTTGATACAAAATTTCAGATTTGCCTCTATCCCTTCGCACGTGTGAACTTGGTTGCCCTACTTCAAACATATACAAATCGATCCAAGAAGAGGGAGAAGAAGAAGATGCTTGATGTGATGTTCAAATGAGGTTGACTTGCCCTGTATTTATATGTGACTTTGGAGACCCATTTTTGTCTTTAGGTCAACCTAAACTTTTGTGTGTATGTGGGTTTTCACATTAAAAATATATATTTTCCTTGACCAAATTAAATTCTTCCAAAGGGAAAAAAGGGTCTTCTTTGGATGAGGAAGGTTATCCAAAGCAGGGAATTTGTCCTCGAGCTTCCAAATTAACACTCTCTTTCAGCTAGGAAGAAATTTTTGACTGCATCATATGACCATCTCAAATGTCTCATCATCATCAAGTCAAATGTTGTCTATGCTCATCTGATGAACACTCTCGAATATGAAAGAAGAAGAATTTGGCATAATAGGGGAGCTCAAGCTACCACCCTATATCTAAGGATAATAGGCAGCATATGACTTACCATGAGGTAAGGATCTCGGTTATCCTATTGTCTGATGATCTTCGTAATTTAACCCTCAAGATTTAGTGGTAGAACACCTGCATCCACTACCTTGGGAGAAGATACACACATACCATTAGTGGTAAGAATCATACATAACCTAAGGCACTTGGGGGAGATACACACTTACCATGAGGTATGGATCAAACACATATTATTCACGAGTTCTCTCAACCCCAGGAGCTCTTCGGCTCAATTCCTCATTCTGGGAGCTCATATAGGGGGAAAGAGCATAGCTCAGTGTCCTCAATAAGCCAAGACCCTTTCACAAGAGGGTCACATCCATCAGTGCAAGCTACTCTCTGAAGACCAAGAACTTCCCTTTCAGTGAAGCCTTGGTGAGTATCTCTGCTATCTATCAGTCGAAATATGATGGATTCTCACTGCTCCTCTCTACGCCATGTCTTGTATATAATGATATATGATCTTGATATCCTTGGACTTGTCATGAAATACAAGATTCTCTGCCAATCAGATCCCACTCTTGTTGTCGTAATATATCATGTTCGTATCTAGGACGTGCTCAAACAACTTTCCAAAGAGCTTCCTCAACTAGATTGCCTTGCAGCTAGCCATGCTAGCAATAATATACTGTCTCGATCGTACTCAAAGCTACATACTTTTGTTTCTTTCTCATCCAAGATATCATGGAAAAACCCAAACTAAAGTAGCACCCTGATGTGCTCTTCCTGTCAATAACATTTCCAACCCAGTCAACATCAGTGTATCCATGTAGTCTCACATCTCTAATAGTATATCTCAAACCAATATTGATCATCCCATGCAAATATGTCAGCACCTGCTTGGAAACAACCCAATGTGCATGAAGGCGCTGTATTGGGTTGCCCAAATACCATCCTTTTACCAACTTTTCACTTCACTTTCACTTCATTTTTAAACCATATTTCTCTTTCACATACCCTTACATTAAACTATTTTCATGATTACATCAGGTTTAGAATTATTATTTTCCAATGCATATGTTTTAGTGTTTTTGAGTAAATTTATGATTAAATTTTGGAAAAATAACATATTTTCACTTATATATGGAAGTGGGATGAGTTTCAGATGTTTGTCGGTGTATTTGAAGACTTCAACAAAGTCATATTTGACCACCAAGCTTCAAATTCGAATTTCTTCTTCAACCCCTTGAAGATTTGATGAAGATTTGGGAGATTCCTTCAAGCATACTTATGGAGAAGAATCATGGAAGTTTTGATAAGATTTCTTATCAAAGATATTAGATATTTGTGAGAGGATTTGTAGAGATATTAGTTGCTAAGTGTTAGCACATGGTTGTAACCACATGAGACATTTTTGGATTTAGGAGAGATTTGTAGATCTCAAATCTTTGTTAGTTATCTCAATTTTATGTATAAATAGGAGTGCCTCCTCCATTCCAAGAGGAGGACTATAGGAGCATGTATCCAACCTATGATGGAATAGAATAAAGCTTCATTTTACATAAATTTCCATTCTATAGTTTTAGATGTAAATTTCTCTAATCATTTAGATTTTGAACTTGATCTCATTTCATTGATTAAATTTGGATAAAGAAGGACAACCCAAGCCTCCAAGTTGGAGCCTCTTCTTTGTGGACTTGGACTGAAATATCTTTCTATGCATTCATCTCCTATTTCTTTCTTAAATCAATTGTTATGTTTTATGGTGTGTTTGGTTTTAGTTGAAAAATAAATCAAAGGAAGGGAAACCAAGATCTCTAGAATTAGAACCTTTTCTGGGTTGATTTTGATTCAGTTAAAATCATTATTTTCTTATTCATGCTTGTAGATCAAGTTTTCATGGATTTATGGAATAGTGTGTCACTTTGATCTTAGGAGAATTGAACTCACTCTAAATGGATCAATGAAGCATTTTATTTCATTATAAATAGTTGTGAATATTGGTTAGATTTATATGTTGGGTTATAATCTTGATTGTTGAATAGGTCTTGTGAAACATTACGAAGAGACCTCATGTAAGGGAGCTTAGTGTTTTCTTGCCTACTACAATTAAGTCATGTAACTCATCTTAATTCTTTCTATAAGTTTATATGCTTTATTGTTTTCATTAGGATTACTTGATTGTTGATAGGTCTTGTGAAATATTAGGGAAGGACCTTTTGTAAGGGATTTTAGTGTTTTTTTTGCTTACAACAACCAAGTTTTCTTAGCTTAGAGTCAGTTGCCTACTCCTGCATATATTTTGCTTGCATCATCACAAGCTTACGAGTATCCCTGGCTGATAATTTAATGAAAGCAATTTAAGAAATTGAATTGCCCGATATTTTTGGTGTCGTTGTCGGGGGTGGTGCTAAGGGATTATGCATTAGGAATTTAATTTAGTACTAGTATTTTTCTTTGGTTTGATTCATGGAAAAGCTAACTCATGTTGAAATGATGACTTGGTGACAACAAGATCTTAGTAACATGGAGAAGTGTACATAGGAGTTAGCTTTGAATCCCATTTTTAGCTGCATATATAAAACATGATAAATAAGATGCATATATTTGAATCAATCTTTGCACTATAAGAGTTTCAAACTAGTCCATTTATGGACATGAGATCTAGAATGATATTCAAGCATTTGGAGGAGAGCCAAGAGAATGAGAACTACATTGAAGATTGGTTTCAAAAGGTGACTAGGCCACAACATTCTTCCATTCTTCAACGAATCCTAGCATTTAATCCAAATGTACAATTGATCTTTCATATCCTAATGAATATTGAGGTATATTTTTCAAATTTGGATGTGAGTGCACTAGAGATTTTGATCCGTAAATGGCTTCATTGGAAATACTTCTACACTTGAAAAAAGAAAAAAGAATCTCTTTCTCAAAATAGAGTAGGATAGAATAGAAAAATAAAGTCAAACTTGGAGAGTTTTTGAAGTTTTTAAATTTCAAATTTGATTTCATTTATTGTTTTGGAAATTTTGGTGTAGTAAGAACCACCTTATTCACTAAACATTGGCAGGAATATCTACAATCAAAGGGATATTTCTGAAGAAAGAAAACAAATGGAGTTTAGAGAGCTAAAATTTGAGGTCCGAAATCAAATTTTTCTTATGTTACTTTTCAAATTTCAATTACATACAAAATTGTTGAGTATGCTCTCTTTTTGCGCCTTGTGCGACCTGGAAAACGAGAAAGGAAAATTGGATAAGTTAACTGTGAAATTTCACAATAAAAAATGGCTAAAAAATCTAAATTCACTATTCATTTTCAAATTTACTTAAAATTTTGATCTCCAACTTCCAAATAAATTTATCTCAAATAATTTTTTTTTTAATTAAATTTTCTCAAAAAAAAATTATAAAAGATTCCTTATTTTGCCATAAAATAAAACAAAATCATTAAACATACAAAACAATAAAATATTAAAAAAAAACTAAACAATATTATAAAAACAAAACCTAATAAAATAAAACACATAAAAGAACAAATAAAATCAACAAAAATCAAAACATAAAAATATAAAACAATAAAATAACACAACGTACAACAAACAATTAAAACAAAAAGAAGCATATAAACAAACCAACAAACCTGAAAAAAACATATATTAAAGAGAAGCCAAAACCAAACTTAAAAAAAGAACACGATTAACTGAAGGAAAATGAAAACAATGGCAAAACCCACATTGCATGGTACAAGGGTGAAATAAAACAGAGGGCGAAGGCTAGAATTGCAAATTAGTAAAATGAAATGAAAACCATTGTGGGAGTTGTTTGTGATGGCGTAGGTTCACAGTCACAAATCCAATATGTTTGGGCCTTAATTTCAAACCTGTAAAAAAACAATTTTTGCGCATTCGGCTGAGCTCCCACCTGCGGGGCAGCGGTAAAATATTATTTTATAAAAGGTATAAATCGGTGAGAGATCCATTTTTCAAAAGGATGAGTTTTTATTTTCAATTGAAATGAATGTCTGGGTGAGACATCCATTTTTGAAGAGGATGAGTTTTATTTTCAATTGAGATGAATGTCTGGGTGACGTGTGCGTTGTAGTCATTGCCAAATTTATTTGTTGGGCGGAGCACTCAGATCAGTTTGTCGGCCGTTTGTTACTTTGTGGCATAATTTGGCATTTTGTAAAATTCAAATATATTTTCATCGTTTGACATTATAATTTAATTCCATGGCATCAGGGTAAGGCATATAATTTAATTCCATGGCATCAGGGTAAGGCATTAAGTCAGTAAAACGGAGGTTTAGGTCCCTTAAAGGGAGGTCATGAGTTTCAATTTAGGAAGAGACATTTAATTAATTGTTTGATAATTTTGATAATCTTTAACTAAGTTATATGGCGATATTTGATTGGTCCACTTGGCAACATACTATTTGTCAATATTGCATATTCATCACACAACAGTGTTCCATGTCACTTAGTCCAGTGAGCAATCTACTTCACTCTTCCAACTCAGCGTACCACATCAATAGTTGACCAGTCATCACCATGTCAACAGTCCACCTCACTGCCACTTCATCATTGTCAGATCATCATGTACGAGGTCATCATGCCACATCAATTCTTTTCCACGTCATCAATCCATGTCAGCGTCGTACTGTCACGTGGCACTCATGCCTCTATTTTCACTGTTTTAATAAAACTTCAAACAACCATAAATTTCTCATACGACGTCTGTTTGAGGTGATTCAAGTGTCATTGGAAAGATATCGGTGAGATCTACATGATGAGATAGGTTTAAATATCATTTGGGACAATACAAAATGATCATTTGTTATGGATTTTACAGCAATTGGACTTGAAAAAAACATTAAATTATTAAAAACATGTTTCTGATATGAATTTGCTTTAATCTAGTTTTGAATCGCTGAAATTCGATATAAACGAAGAAATTATCAATGAAACACATGGGTAATCTAAGGTGCGCCACTTCCTGGCAGGTAAAAAGTGCATTTCATTTTTATTTATCTTCATTGAATTTGTTTTATTAGCACTATTTATGAAGTTGTTGTGTATATATCATATGAATAGACACTGATCACCTCTCTCCTTCGAGAATCTTACATTTTATTGCAAATTAGTGTTAAGTTTTTACAGGTTCCGGGATGATCAAAGAAGATCAATTTATGCGCAAGCGGTTTTCAAAGACCAATCTATTTTTCAAAAAGAACACAAAGAAGTCAAGTCCATTTTAAATCACATCCATAATACCGTTACTATTCATTTGCCTATTTTTAAGCTTACAGTCCATTCATCAATTTCCATCTTCCTAGAGCATAACTTCAAATCATTTTTCCTTTGCAAGTTTCACACTTTCATGCATCACTTTCATTTCATCCCTAACCCATGAATAAAGTCATTCAACACACTTACAATGTTGAGCTACCTCATTGTCCTTTTCCTTTGGCAAAATAAAATCTGCTTCATAAATGCAAATATTTCATCTATGGTCCTCTAAATCATTACTTTATGCTCGTGTTAGATGATGGGGATTCATTAAGGCTCTCTTTTTGACAAGTCTTGACCCATCAACTTCAACACATTATTTGGGTCTGATACTAGAGTTCTTTTTAGTACTTTGAGGCTTGCATGCCTTATGGCAAGTTCTCTCACCAATGAACAATGATAATACATCAATGTCCCATGTTTGTTGGATCTTCTAGGTGACTTGCCTTCAAATCATTTATTCGTACCAAGTAATATGTACTTGGGCATCTTGACTCTCATTAACATTAATGGTGAGTAGTCTTGTGTTGGTTAACGACATTCATTAATGATCGGTAATCCAACAATTTCTTTCTATGTTCGACATCAATAAAATTTATTCACATAGAAAAGAATTATGCCATGATGTGGATATGAATGAAGACTATATGGTTCCATGACACTTACAACATATTGTGGCTCAGTGTTCCAATAACAAAAAATTTATCTCTAGAATTTAGCACCATCAACTTAGTTTCAGCAATAAGATGGTATAAATGTACCAATTTCAGATCTCATTATATGTCCATACAACCAAGTAGATTAGATTGTTTCACTTCAAAAATCAATGATCCAACAGTAGCAGCCAAAAGGATTTCAACCATACAAAGATCTCTCGAATGCATAACTCATGACCTTATCAAGTAGGTGAAGGTATGTTGTTTTTTAACTCTTTAATCAATAATTCCTTGAATGCTAAAATACATGTATTTGGAAAAATTCCCTATTTGTCCTTTCGTATCCTTCCCTATTTCATATATTCCTTATTTGCTACATTTTCCAAGGATGGAAAAGGCCTTCAGTTTGGGGGGGAAGGGGAGAGGCGATATTCATCATTCCTTATATTCATTACACTATCCGTCAATCCCATATTCCATAACCCCATATACTATTGACCAACATGCTTTTTGCAATTGGAAGTTGTTGTTATTATAAACATCTTGATTGACTTCCATAATGCATCATTGGTTTTCATCTGAAGCATATATTCCTAAGTAAAACTACCATGTGGAGGATGTTCCAAATAATTTTTGTAGCCATAGAAACATAAATTTTCAATAAGTTATCCATAATATTGTGGTTGCCTATAGATATCCAATTTAAAGAGCATGTTTTGCACAACAATTTCAAGCAAATGGGGCTAAAAATATTGAATGGTTGATGCACACATTACCGAATTATCATTTGGAATGTGTTCATATGGTTGAATTTTAAAGATCATTCTTTGTTGTAGTAAGAAGAAGAGTAAAAAGGAAAGTGGTGTCACACAAGAACCAACACTTGCAATATTTATGGTTCTCACACAGGAACCAAACATAACAAAAAAATGTTGCTACACATCAGAAAAAAGACTCCATCACACAGTTCAAGAAAGCAAATGCAAGGTTGCATGAGGACATGCAACACCTTCAATTGGGGGGAATGTTGGGTCGCCCAAATGCCATCTTTTTACCAACTATTCACTTCAGTTTCACTTCATTTTAAAACCATATTTTCCTTTCACATACCCTTACATTAAAACATTTTCATGATTACATCGGGTTTAGACTTATTATTTTCCAATGCATATGGTTTAGTGTTTTTGAGTGGATTTATGATTAAATTTTGGAAAAATAACATGTTTTCACTTATATATGGAAGTGGGATGAGTTTCATGGTGTTTGTAGGTGTATTTGAAGACTTAAACAAAGTCATATTTGACCACCAAGCCTCAAATTCGAATTTCTTCTTCAACCCCTTGAAGATTTGATGAAGATTTCGGAGATTCCTTCAAGCATACTTTATGGAGAAGAATCATGGAATTTTTGATAAGATTTCTTATCAAAAATATTAGATATTTGTGAGAGGATTTGTAGAGATGTTACTTGCTAAGTGTTAGCACATGGTTGTAACCACATGAGGCATTTGTGGATTAGGAGAGATTTGTGGATCTCAAATCTTTGTTAGTTATCTCAATTTTGTATAAATAGGAGTGCCTCCTCCATTCCAAGAGGACCCTTGGAGCATGTATACAAATTATGATGGAATAGAATAAAGCTTCATTTTACATAAATTTCCATTCTATAGTTTTAGATGTAAATTTCTCTAATCATTTAGATTTTGGACTTGATCTCATTTCAGTGATTAAGTTTGGATAAAGAAGGACAACCCAAGCCTCCAAGTTGGAGCCTGTTCTTTGTGGACTTGGACTGAAATCTCTCTCTATTCATTCATATCCTCTTGCTTTCTTAAATTAGTTGTTATGCTTTATTGTGTGTCTGGTTTTAGTTTAAAAATAAATCAAAGAAAGGACAACCAAGATCTCTAGAATTAGAGCCTATTTTGTGTTGATTCTGATTCAGTTAAAATCATTAATTGCTTATTCATGCTTTTAGATCAAGTTTTCATGGATTTATGGAATAGTTTGTCACTTTTATCTTAGGAGAACTGAGCTCACTCAAAATGGATCAATGAAGCATTTTATTTCATTATAAATAGTTGTGAATATTGGTTAGATTTATATGTTGGTTTATTATATTGATTGTTGATAAGTCCTATGAAACATTATGAAGAGACCTCCTATAAGGGAGCTTAATGTTTTCTTGCCTACAACAACTGATTCATGTAACTCATCTTAATGCTTTCTATAGGTTTATATGCTTTATTGTTTTCATTAGGAATATTTGATTGTTGATAGGTCTTGTGAAACATTAGGGAAGGGCCTCTTGTAAGGGAGTTTAGTGTTTTCTTGCTTACAACAACTAAGTTTTCTTAGCTTAGAGTTAGTTGCCTACTCCTGCATATATTTTTCTCGCATCATCACAAGCTTACGAGTATCCTTGGTTGATAATTTAATGAAAGAAATTTAAGCAATTGAATTGCCCAACAGGCTCAGTCATGAATTGACTCAAAGTGTTGACTGCAAAACATATCCGAATAGGTGTTCACTAGGAACATCAAATCCCCAATCAATGGTAAGTACTCAGAGGGATTCACCAAGTCAAGTCTAGTAGCATCTCCACATAATTTCTTAAAATTCATCTCTATCGGTGTGGCCAAGGGCTTCCATTCTACTATTCTAAATATTTCCAATAGCTTAACAACATATTTTCCTTGAGAAAGGAAAATCTCACCAGGACTTTGCCACACCTCTAATCCAAGAAGTAATGCATCAAACCAAGATCCTTCATCTCAAACTCAAAAGCCAACTCCCTCTTACACTTGAGCATCAGAGGCTCACTACCTGTCAAAAATCAATCATCAACATAGAAAACCAAAATCAAAGGCATACCTTGGACCACTTTGAAATAGAGTTTTGGGTCAACATTGCTTCTCGTGAATCCAAGCTTCACCATGTAACTATCCTTGCAAGTATACAAAGATCTGGGGGCTTGCTTCAAGCCATATATATATATGTATCTTCAATCTACAAACATGAGACTTCTTGTCCTTCACTTCAAATCCATAAGGTTTCTCAACATATACTTCTTCTTGTAGTATGCCATGAAGAAATGAAGTCTTTACATCCATCTGGTGAAGGGTCCATCCTTGACTTGTAGCAAGGAAAACCACAAAAAAATAGTAGTGTATTAGGAAACTGGTGCAAAAATGTCATCATAACCTTCTCCCTCTTTTTAGGAGAAACTCTAGCCACGAATCTTGTTTTGTACTTATCAATGCTTCCATCATCTCGATGCTTGATCTTGTATATTCACTTCAAAGTTACAACATATTTTCATTTAGGTCTTGAAACAACATCCCATACATCATTATTCATAATGGACTCATACTCTTCAACCATGACATCCTTCCAAAATTTCTCTTTCATTGCTTCTTCAAAAATGGGAGGCTAGGCCTGAATGATGGAGCTCATAGCTACAACATATGCCTCATATCGGCATGGCTTCTTGCTTTCTCTAAAGGTACTTCTAGCAATGACATGTCTCTCAGCAAAAGTTGTCAAAGTTCCTATGGGGATCACTGGGAGGAGAATCCAAGGGGTCCATAGTCTCTATGGAATCATCATCAACATCTATCTCTAGCTCGGTCATAGAAGGGCCATCAAGTAAGTCCGTGTCATCATCCTTATTCTCAATGGGAGGAGGAGGAGGAAGGTCCCTTTCTTTTCCAAGGGAAACATCTTCATCAAAGGTTACATCCTTATTAAAATTGATTTTCCTTTGGCTAGGCACGTATATTCTAAAACCCTTAGAGTTTTCACAATACCCAACAAACGTACCTTTATTTTCAGTGGCTTCCGCTTGTTCCTCTTATCCTTCAGCATGTGAAAATACACAGGGAAACCAAATATACTTAGATGACCAACATTAGGCTTTACACCTGTAAACACTTCTTCGGGAGTTTTGTTATCCAGAGCTTGATGAGGCACCCTGTTTTAAACATAGACCATTTTATTTGTATCTTCTCCCCATAGGAACTTCGACAACTTTTGGTCATGCATCATAGCTCAGGAAACTTCTATAATAGACATGTTCTTTCTTTTAGACACACCATTCTACTCAGGATTATATAGTACAATAGTCTCTTTCTTAATTCCAGCCTCCTTGCAAAAGTCAACAAACTCATTTGAGGTATATTCTCTACCATTGTTAGATTTGAAAGCTTTGATTCTATTCTCTATTTGATTCTCTATCAATGCCTTGAATTCCTTGAACATATCAAATGATTTGTCCTTATTCTTCAAATAGAATATCCATTTTTTCCTAGAGAATTCATCAATAAATATTATGTAGTAGAGATGGCCACCAAGGGAGTGCACTGGCATCTATCCACATAAGTCAGAGTGGATGAGTTGTAGAATATCATTAGTCATATTTTTGTTGGAGGGGAATGTTTCCCTTGTCTTCTTTCCATGGGCACATCCCGAACATACTCCATCATGTATAGCTTGAACATTAGGCATCCCAGGGACTAGTTTCTTTGCTTTAGGCATGGCTTCATAAAGTATATGTCCCAACCTTCGGTGACTTAGCTCACTTTAATGTTTTATATCATGGACCATAGCTCGCAGTGGTCTTCCATTGACTCTATAGAGTCCTTCAATTCTAGATTCCAAGATGAAAGAATCTCTCATGCAAGATTCCATGGGCCATGAGAGGACCTTTCCTCTTATGAAGGCTACTCTCATCCCTTTGTCTTCCAAGGCAGATATAAATACCAAGTTCTTCTTTAGTCCCGGAACATACATAACATGATGAAGAAGAATGAATTCCCCAAAATCCAAATGAAATTTGACAGTGTTGGAAATAATACTGAGAGGGGGGTGAATCAGTATTATCATATCTATAATTTTATTTCCCAAACAGATTTATATATGCTACTTCAGTGAAGTGAACTAGCATGTACACGTGACTATACTTAAAGAAACCAGTGTATATGCATAGAATTTTTGATTTAGAAAAGTTATCATGTATTGAGCTTAAACCAGTATATCAGAGATTTATTAGATAGAGCAGCAAAAGCAGAATAAAACATCACACATAAGCAACACACATGAACACCAGGATATAAGGTGGAAACCCAATGTGGGTAAAAACCACCTGCTGCTATCATCTTTGTCTTCTTTTTAATAATAAGAAAATCTGTTTAAAATCTTGTACTGGTGCAGACTCATACCAGTACGCAGGAACCCACCTGCAAAAGGCTACAACCTTCTCTTGTTCTCCAGTTACTATTGGAAGGGAGCTACAACCCCCTAGCTCTTGTACTATCCAATATGTTTACTAGTACGTAGGTGCTAGCCTACAAAAAACTCCACTCTTCCACCAGGACCACGTTTGATGAATTTTCAGACTGGATACTCCTGGAACACAACACCACAATTTGAAGGCCACGTTTCATCCAATTTTCATACTAGACCCATCAACAACAATTAAACTTAGAAACTCATAATTGCAATACAACCATCAAATATATCTGCATCACCCAATCACTGAAACTCAATCATCACTTTCTGAATCAATCAATCACTTGACGACCCATCATCATTGAAACAAATCACAATCAATCAATATGATCATTCAGAACATTGTCACCAGAATACAGTCACCAGAACACAAAGTAGAACCTAGAACCAACGTACAGATATGCAAATTCAAATTTATGATGTATACACGACTTTGATATGTTGAACCAGCGTGTATACACACTTTTACTAAAGCGAACCTGCGTACAAAAATGTAAATGCTAACTTAAAACATCACAACTATTCTAAACTTCAGTCATACCCAGATCATCATATTTACAGAATAAAACATGCGTCAATATTCAGATCTAGACTGTTCAAGATCAAACCACATAATGATAATACTCTTGAGCCTTTATGATCCTGGTCCATCAACCTTCATCAGCCATATAGGTACATCCTTAGATCAGATCAAGCACACCATCAGAAGCTCATTAACCTACAAATATGATCCAACACTTCATAAGATATTCAAATCCTTTCACACTTGGCCTTATGATCTTTTCCTCCTCCTATAGTTTTAAGCCTTTCTCAATACCATGGACCAAAACTACTTAGGACCAATACCTTGGACCAAATACCTCGGACCAATCAAATACCTTGGACCAAGAAATATCTTGGACCAAAAACTTTTGGTTTTCCAAGATATAAGCGCGTTTTCTTCTCTGAAAGTGCGTGTGTGCGTATACGTTCCTTTTGTTGAGTAAACTTGTGTGTATACGCAACTTGGACAAGGTGAACTTGCGTATACCTCTCTTTCTTCATTCTTTGGAGTCTAATCTGTAATTCTTTGTTGTTGACCTACTGCACTGTGATCTTTCATCTACGTGAGTTGCCATCAGGGACAACACCTATATCATAATGCCAATAGACAAAACAAAAGCCTCTTACAAGATGACTGGATTTGTGTCCAAGAATGATATTTAGATTAGTCTCCCTCTCAAGCAGATTTGAGAGGAATTCCTTGTACATAAGAGAATTTATAACTCTCTCAAAACCAACTCCCCTTTTTCAAAGAGTACATAAGAGAATTTATAACTTTTTGAGATCCAAAAACAAAGGAGAAGAAAACTCCTTAGATCCACACTCCACGGAGAAAATCACTCTTCAAATCTACTAAAAGAGGATCCATGATGTTCTTGAGGAGTAAATCTCTCAGATCCAAATAACATGGATCTCATCCACAATTTTAAGGAATAAAATCCCATGAAAAACTCAAATCCCACTTGAGATTAGGAAAATGGTTTGTGAGGTGAATTCTCACATTTAATCATTTTCCTTTTTACAATTTAAATGAAAATTACATGAGCACATTGAACATTTTTTGCTCATGGAATTTAAAATAATTCCACCTTTACCAATATTTCCTTAAACTTTTCTTTGGATTGGTACTATTTGGAAATTGGTGACAATATCCTCCTAGATCATACCAAAAGCTCAAGAAAATCGTAGATTTATTTACCAACTTCAAGGAAGATTCAAAACATGATTTTTCCACTCTTGGTCTGCTCCTTCACCCTGGTTCTTTGGAACAAATATGTTAAGTGTATTTGTATATATAACATACCCAAAAAAGAAAAATATTAGAAAACCAAAACATGGGATATAATAATGAAGGCCTTCAATCTTGGTTAACTCACTGCAAATACATTGAATTCAGGTGCTACAATTTTCTTAGAAATTCCTTTAAAGAAAAGGGTGCAAGTAGCTCTATATCCATGGAAAAATAGATAATGGTCTTGATTGTACTGTGAAATAGTGTACTTCTCCTTGTCTATGCACTCCTATGTAAGTAAAACAGTGGCCATAGCTGTTGCTTACAAAACCCATGGTAAAATTTTCTTCGAAAGTTCAAGTGACAGAAACGTCGGTACACTCTTGAATTTCTCTAGCAAAATCTTATCAATATCATCATGTTCGCTTGGATCTATACTTGGATTTAAACCACCGATATAAACCACCTCATCCAATGGTGAATTGGTCCCTCTATAACGAATGCCAGTTCAAAAGGCCACAAAGATTCCTTACACGGGCAACTCATACCAACACTTAGCCATCAACAAATGGTGAAAGCAGAAAATCAGCTACTTCACTCTTGAATCCAACAAATGAGTAAAAATTGGAGGAGAAGCAATGAGATTCCCAGCAAGGGACAAAATTTTCCCCAACCACCATTCTAAATAACTTCTCGAAAATAAACTCCTAAACGCTCACCATGGGCAACACACATTTCCTCGTATGCCTTCATTTTCTTCAGTGGTAATAATCGATACCACCGTCCTAGTGCTATGTCCTCGAATCGACGGTGAATGTCATTCTGAAAGGGATCTTTCCCACCGAGTATTTGGGGAAGAAGTCATTTTGATAAAAACAATGCAAAGACGTGAGAAAATTTGAACAATGGGTAAATCATACCTGATATGAAATTTTCTTATTGGACGTCATTCATTTTTCAAATCTTGTTTCTCCTCTTCCAAGCTTTGAAAAATTCTTCCTAACTCTGCATTCTCTGCTTAAATCGTTTGATTGATCTCTTCAAGTTCACGAAGCCATAATTGCTTCAATGCTTTCCCCATGGCTCACCAAAATCCCTACAAAACTATAAACTAGGCTTCGATACCAAGTGATCTATATTCCAAGCAGAGAATAATTATCTTGGTCCATAAAAGAGGAACTTAAGATTCTCTAGGAGTAAATCTCCTAGATCCGTAAAACATGGATCTCATCCACAATTTTAAGGAATACAATCCCATGAAAAGCTCAACTCTCGCTTGAGATTAGGAAAATAATATGTGAGGTGGATTCCCATATTTAATCATTTTCCTTTTAACAATTTAAATGAAAAATACATGAGCACATTGAACATTTTATTCTCATGAAATTATAAATAATTTCACCTTTACCAATCTTCCCTTGAACTTTTATTTGGTTTGGTACTCTTTAGAAACTGGTGACAAGTCCTCTTGGATCATACATCCCCATGGAGGAAAGATTTTGGTCCACCAAAATCTCAAGAAAACTGTATGTTTCTTTACAAACTTCAAGGAAGATTCAAAACATGCTTTTTCCACTCTTAATCTACTATGTGCAATGCTTTACAAAAAGGTCTAAATCCAAAAATTGCCTACGCAAATCCTACAACAGTTATTGTCTCAAGGCTTCAATGGAATCCATCTAGCATATTAACATTTCTGTAGAGGGAGTGGACCCAAGAAAGAGTGCAAGATTTCTAGATCAGTGAATACTGACCCATCACAGTTTTTGAGCAAAACGTGATTTCTGGATTGTATGATCCCTGAAAATCAATACCTTGAGAGCACATAAAACTTGCAATAAAATACTTTCACTTAATTGTAAGGGCTTATTACTTTAAGTTACAATTTAACCATAAACATGAAAATTTCATCATAATATTGTAACTTAAAAACACATATATGAAAACTTAGTCAAGTTTAAACAAAAATTATCATCAAAACTAAGATAATAACGAAGTTCACCAAGTCAACTCTTTTGCAAGGCTACTTCTCCGGATTCGCATCCAAAGGTTGAATCACTTTTATTGTCTTTCTTCAACGAGGAATGTGTACAATGATATATTAAAAAGAGGTGGCCAAACCTAGAGTTTTCTTCTACTACCAAAGATTCTTCAAGACTTGTACATAACAAATAATTCCTTAGAAATACTTCTTGAACTCTCCAAGCTCTCAAAAGTGAAAGTATTTTATTAACCTCTCCTCTCGTGTAGATAAGAATGTTGATGGTAATTCACAGCCGATGAAAATTCTATCTGGAAATTCATTTTATTGCGCGTTTGGGAGGTCATGGGGTTGAATCCCGCAGAATTGGTCGGTTAACAAACAAAAAAATTGTTGTTGTTATCAAGGCCACATGGTGGCCTCTCATTGGGCCATGCGGTGCCCTTGGATTGGCCCACGTGGTGACCTATGATTGGTCCACCACATCAACCGGACACCCATTTGTCGTGCGCCATGTGCCATCATGTCATTGGTCCACTTGCCTTTCGTATATCCCAGTGAGCTAATGATATCAACATTATGTCATCGTACAAAATTCCACATGGCATCCATACCTTGCATAATCAACTCTACACTTTGACTTTTTAGTTGTTTGCCAAAAATTTCTGAATGCGATAACTTCCTCATACAGTGTTAGATTGAGGCGATTCAAGCATCATCGGAATCAGAACAACGAGATCTCCGATTTGGCGCTGATTTTGGGATATTTTGAGAACTTTAATGTTTGAGCAGTTTTTTGATTTCCTGGATCACTCCTCCCCTCTGGAAGCTTTTGGACCACCAAAAGTATGTTTTTACTCAACAAGTGAGGGTACAACTACCTCACTTTACCGATCTCTATCCACCTTGATTTGCTTGGATTTGTACCTTTGAGCCCCACAGGAAGATATTCCACATTTCCTCCGCGTAAGTTCTTATTCTTTGTCAAGAATTGAGTCTTCCTACAACTCATTTAAATATTTAGGAGCAAAATATTCTATAGTTGGAATTTGAACATTCTCTTCTTGATCAACAATCATAGGAGGCTCATACAATCTCAAGTTTTCCGCATTCATAACAAAATAATTTTTTAATGCAAGGTGGAAAATCTAATCGAAAAGTGTTGTTACCAATATTCTCTAAGATTTCGAAAGGACCATATCTAATTAACTTGAGATTTTTACCTTCACCTTGTAGTATTTCCTTGCCAATGTACAACAAAACTTGATCTCCCACTTGGAAATCATGATCAACCTGATGCTTATCATGTCTTGCTCTGTACTTGGCTTGGATTTTCTCCAATTGTTCTTATACCCTTTGATGCACTCGCTGAATTTTTTCAATGAAATGCTTGGCTTTGTCCACATCACTATATCCATCTACTCCAATATCTTTACCAGAGATGAAATCTAAAGGAGACTCTAGCAAATATCCCAAACATGCTTCAAATGGAGATACTTGTGTAGATGAATGCTTGGCATGATTGTACACATGTTGGATGTAATGAAAATGAGCATCCCAAAGTTTAGGATTCTTACCACAATATCCTAAAAGGAGATGCTCTATTGTTTTGTTTACTACTTCTGTTTGGCCGTTGGTTTGTGGATGAAATGATATGTTATTCTTCAACTTTGTGTCCATGAATTCCCATAAAATTGACCAAAACTTCCCAATAAATTGAGAATCTCAATAATAAATAATTGAAGTAGGTAACCCAAAATGAACCCATATATTTTGGAAGAAAATATTTGCAGTTTATTTAGTTGTAACATGTTTCTTACATGGTGTTAGTGTCCAATAGTTACAGTGGTCAAATTTACTCTTTCTATTGTTGATAGAGTCTTAGGTCAAATTATAATATTTTCAAATTAAATTTGACATCTCTCTTAGTTGGAAAAGGGTCTTGAGTCAATGTCTAAATGTATAATGTATATGCTACTCTCATCACAAGCCTAAAGTCATGGTCATCATAAAAAATATCATAAAAAATCTCATGGGTCTTTTGATGTCATTCGTTGCACACAGGGATAGTTTTACTTCAAAATCAATGTTTGAAGTAATGGACATGAATGTTAAAAAAATGAAAGAGGTTTTTGTCAATAAAAGAGAAAAGAATACAAACCTCCTTCAGTTTATGCACAGGTGTTATGATTTTGGCGATATGCAGCGAGATATGAGGCTTATGTTCAAAAAATCAAATTTTGAATTTGTTTTATTGTTTTAGTCATCGTTGTTTGGCACGCTTTTATAATAGCTGGAAAGGAATTTTGAGAAACCCAAGGAGGTTCTTTATCAAGAACGTGCCAAATATAAAAACCCTCTTTCAGTTTCTTCACAAGTATCGTGGATTAGAACATTTGACTGGATCTTTACAGCCTAGTTTTACAAATTTAAACATTTAATGATTTCCTATTTTAGTCATGATTTTTCGGCAAATATTCCAAAGAGATGGAGATAAATCCATATTCTTTCCATGCCTATGCTTTTCAATGATTTTCCTAAGAGGTTTTAAACATAATTCTTAATTTTAAGCTCTGTTTTGTTAGAAACTTCATGCTTATGTCACTTGTCTTTTGATAAATGAATTCATGCTTTCCATGCTTATTTTGATCTCTGCTTTTCCATCCTACACTACATCGACAAAACACCAAAGTATCACAAAGGCATAACTACCCTGCTCCTTTATATCTCTTGCAACTGAACCCTTTGATCTTTTGACCTAGTTCCATGATTTTCACTCTTGATCTAGCAAAACCATAAATTTCAAAACCCTAGAGCTGAACATATCTAGCGTAATATATTTTTC
The DNA here is from genome assembly GCA_000404065.3 of Pinus taeda. NCBI lineage: Eukaryota > Viridiplantae > Streptophyta > Pinopsida > Pinales > Pinaceae > Pinus > Pinus taeda. The sequence continues at coordinate 146,118 of APFE030605096.1, forward strand.
CCACTCCAGTCATATTTGGCTGTGAGATTTATAGAGAGAGCCTTCTTTGGTTTAGTAGGGATAGCTGCTGAACCCTAAGTGGTTTGAGGTTACCTTTGTCGATCTCATTTCTCAGCCTTGGGACATTGTGGAGGATAACACGTGGCATCAACACACACATTTTGTTGAAATGATTCATTACAACATATAAATAATCATGACATTTCCTAGCCATTGGTAGTCCCCCAACAAAATCCATAGAAATACTTTCCCAATGACGAGAAAGGATAAGAAGTGGAGTGTACATACCCAATTTCCTATTTCTTTGCTTGCTAGTAGTGGAAATAGAACATCCTTTTACATATCTTGATACAATTTCATTCATGTGATACCAATAAAAATACCTCTGTAATTGAGCAATTGTTTTGACTACACCAAAGTTAACAACAATAAGAGAAGTATGGGCTTCCCTTATGACAATGACTCTTTCACCTTGTGGAACACATAAATTTCCAAGATGATACAACAAATTGTTATGAATATGATAATCGAACTCTTCAACATGATTACCTTGACTCAAATTTGTATAAACATCTTCAAAATATTCATCTTGAGTATAATGTTCAATATAATTTTCATGCATTATTGAGTTATGCTTAAGAATAACATATGAATTAACAATAGACCTTGATAACATATCTGTAACTTTGTTGTATATACCTTTCTTATACTTGATTACCAAACAAAATTGATGCAGGAATCCCATCCATGTGAAATGTGGAGCTTGTTGTAGCCTGGTTTGTGATTGTAAATATTGAAAATTTGGATGGTCAGTATGAATAATTATTTCTTTACCCATCAAATAATGCTTCCACTTCTTCATGCTTTGTACCATAGCATGCAACTCTTTATCATAAGTTGGATAGTTAATAATTGCATTGGAAAAGGTTTCAAAATTATAACATATTGACTTACCGTGTTGCATCAAAACTGCTCCCATAGCATATTCGCTTGCATCGGTTTGAATTTTAAATGGATGCTTAGGATCTGGAAGTGCTAGAATAGGTGTTGTATTGATTTTCTCTTTCAAAGTGTCAAAGGCTTTTTGTTGCTTGTCTCCCCACTAAAAGACCCGCTTCACACTTGTCAAAGCATGTAATGGTGCTGCAATGAATGAGAAGTTAGCGATAATTTTTCTCTAATATTGAGCTTCTCCCAAAACTCTCCTAAATTTTGTTACATTGTTGGGTTTAGGTCATTTCATAATAGCATCAAATTTGGAGGGATTAATCTTCAATTCACCACCTCCTACAATATGATCCAAATAAACCAAAGAGGTTTTTCCAAATTCACATTTATACATTTCCAAATGCAACTTTTCCCTTTTCAAGACATCTAGAACTTGCTTTACATGCTTTACATGCTCTTCACGAGTCTTACTGAAAATTAAAATATCAAGTATACTATGAAAAAAACATCAAGGAATGGTCGCAATACATCTTTCATAACTCTCATGAATGTGGAAGGTGCATTGCAAATCCAAAATTACATAACCAACCATTCAAACATACCTTGTTTTGTCTTGAAAGAAGTTTTCCAACTATCATCTTCAATAATCCTTATCTGATGATAATTTCTTCTCGAATCTAACTTAGTAAAATAAACAAAATCCTTTAACCGATCTAGAAAATCATCAATTCGAGGAAGAGGATAGTGATTCATTAACGTGATCTTGTTCAAAGCTCAGAAATCCACACACATGTGTCATGTACCATCTTTCCTTAGAAACAAAACAATAGGAGACCCACAAGGAGATGTACTAGGTTTGATGACCCCTTTGTCAAGTAGCTCTGGAATTTGCTTCGTAATTTTTGCATTCTCCAAAACTGACATTCTATACATGGAAATATTTGGAAAAAGTGCATCATATTGTAATTGAATCTCATTGGCTTCCTCTTTTTGGAGGTAACCCTTCAGGTTCCTAAAACATCTTGCCCTAAGTGTTAACGAATTCAACCAATTCATTCTTGAGTTTAGAATCATATCCTGAGAAAGCTTCAGATTCAACTGTATCTTTGGCTTTAATCATCAACAACACAGAAATTGTACTAACATTCACAAGCCTTTTCATTTGACCAGCACTAACAAGAGATAAGTTCATCTTCTTGTGATGTGCTCTAACAATATACTCAACTCCATATTTGAAAAGATGATATTTTTTCTCATGACGATAGAATATGGCTTTTCGGTCATATATATATGGACTCCCTAAGATAATCCCACAAATATCAAATGGTACAACATCAAGCTCTACCTCATCTATAAAATTAGCTTTACATTTTCTTGTCACTTGCAATTTGGCATCATCACATACCCAACCCAAAGGGTAAGGTTTTGCATGAGGTGTACTCTCTAAATTAAGTTTCTTGACAATTGCTTCAGAGATAAGAATGACTTGAGATCCACTATCAAATAATTTATCAACCTTTGTATGTTGTGTAATCACCCTGATATGGAAAAGATCACTTATTTATTTATCATTTTGAGATTCAATAGGCTTGCTAGAAGAACTATTACTTGCATTAGAAGCTATACCTTTCATTCCCATGGTCGATTTTGGTTTCATCACCTGAATCATATCCGTAGCAGTAGTCTTTTTTCCCCTTGTTGTTGAACTTCTTTGGTCTCAATTCTAGATGCAATTTCCAGTAGTGGTATTCATCATGGCCATATTTTGAACAACGTTTACAAGTAAGTTTCTCTCCCTATTTCTTGACAGTAACATTCTTCTTACTCATGCCTTTAAATTTCCCCTTTCCTTTTTCTCCAGATTTAAAAGTTTTCTAGTTGGACTCTTGAGGAGCATTCTTGCCTCTTGATTTTAAATGGGTTGCATGAGCACATACTTCATCTAGATTGGTCGGATTAAACATAAGTATAATATGCTCAAATAACTATGTAATCCACCTATATACTTAAGGAGAGTATCTTGTGAGGTAAAATAAACACCCAATATTAAATATCTTCTTCTAAATTATTGTGTGTAACTTTGGATACTCTCACCTTTACCTTGTCTAAAAATTTTCCAATCCATAATTTGTTTTTTGTGTGTAAGCTAATGGATAAAACTGCCTTCTTAATGCAACTATAAAATCATTCCAAGAAGAGATAATTTTTCCACTTTTCTTCAAATCTTCTTGAGTTCTGGCCTCCCACCAAATGAAGGTTGCACCTTCCAAGTGAAGAGAAGCAAGTTGGATCTTTGTGAAATCATCATCAATCTTTTGAATCCTGCCACAGACTTCAATTTGACGAACCTAATTATCCAACTTTTCAGCATCTACTTTCCCATTGTACATTGGCAATTCAAACTTGACATCAAGCTTAATCAAAGGAGACTTAGTATGCCCTCTTAGAGATGTAGGAGGAGTAGGTCTATGTGATGAAGGAGGTGAAGAAGAAGGTGAGGGAAGGAGGAGGATGAGGTGGAGGCTTACTCCCATTACCACCATCACCTTTTGGTTGATTAGAAATTTCTCCTTGAAACCTTTTTGTTCTCTCAGTGTACAACAATTTCACCATCTCAATCATATCAAAAAAAATTGTTCTAAAAGCTACTTCATCCTCAGACATCATTTATTATCCTTGTCCTTCTTCATGTGCCATAACTTCTGGAGTTTGTGGCATTCTTGGGCCAATTTGAGGGTTAAGTTCTTCAAGTGCTCCTTCCTCTTCTCAATTTAGACCTTGTAAGTATTTAAAAGCCTTGCAAAGCTTGTCAAACCTTAACCAAAACCATGCTTTGATACCAAACTGATCCAAAATTAAAAAGTAAAGGTTTCATGAAATGATTTACAAGCTAGTCTATGCCTTTTAGGCAATGGATTGTTATTGTAAAAGCACACAAACTAAAGTAAATTTTGTAGAATTTAACAGTCAAAATGGATAACATGCAGCATCAAAACACAACAAATTGATGACAGAGTTCACCCCTCTTGGGCTACATCTCTGGGCCCAACTTACAATGGTGGCCTTTTTTATTATATGCTCAAATGCTCAATTACATCAACATACAAGTCTCAATTTGCAAAAATAACACTGCCATTACATCCAGAATTCCCAAAAACCCATGTTTAAGCTCTTCTTGGGCTGAAAAAGGTCGAAAAATTGCCAAGATAGGCCTCCTTCTTCAAACTTCTTGCAAATTGAGAGACAAACTCATTCTAGCCCACTTGGTAGGGCACATAGATTGGTATCTCGCAGGTCGCGGGTTCGATCTAGGGGTGCGGGTGGTTTTGGCAGGTTTAAATTAATATATAACAAAAAAATAATTATTAAGTTTGAAGCCCTCTCTGATTCCCGTGCTTCGTCTATAGAGAAAAATACGGTTGTAAAGTGGCTTCGAACTATTATAGCTTCACTTCCTCCAAATCCTTCTTCAGAGTTTGGGAATTTTCTTCAATCATATGATAGGGTCATTTTTTTTGTGTAAATCAACTTTTGTATTAATAGAGAAAAAGTATAGTACAAAACTTCTGCTTTAGCAGATTAATGGCCGCTGGACAGCAGGCCTGGCTACTTAGAAAATGAAAGACACAGGCACACCACGCAGGGTGGCAGAGAATTAAAACATTCTAAATCATTAGGCTAGGAAGATCTGTCGAAGAAGTCTCTTGACACGTTCCAAGTACAGAGGACATAGCAAGATTTGCAAAAGAGGAGGCATAGGAAGCGTTCAGCAAAAAGAGGAACGAGACCTCCGCATTCAACGCTTGGCATGTCCTGGCTTGGGAGGGTTGCCCGGCTGGGTGCCTGAAGAGTCCCCACGCTGAGTCTCAGCGAGCTTGCCGTCGTTGCCAATGACATTGCGCAGGAGCTTGATTAGCACAGTGAGCTTTTTGTTGATGCTGTCAGCCTGTTGGTCCAGCGATGAGAGTTTAAATTCAATACTTTCCACAACCGCCATGTGGTCATGCTCCATGGCCTTAGTGTGTTTTTTGAGATTGCGCAGCTGCTCTGCCTGCTCTTCCTGGGTGTCCAGAACTTTAGCGAGGAGGGTCTTCATGCGCCAAGCTTCGGCTTGGGTTTGGAGGAACTGGGTGGCTCGAGTATGGGTAGTGCCTGGGTCTAGGAGCCAATCCACTTCCTTCCCAATTTGCTGGTCCGAAACCTGTGTTTCCTCTTCCTTGACACTGGCTTCCAGTTCGCTTATTTTGCGCTTGTTGCACTGGGATGTCCTTGTTTCGTACATGTTCTTTGCTTGCTGGAGGTCTTTGATTGCAGATTGGTTTCGGCAGCCTTCCCCTGTCATTGCGTCGCCTGTAGCCACGGAGAGTTCCTGCACTGTGTTTGCAGAGGGAGCGGGCTTAGACTTACTACGCGATAAAACATTGCTTTTCCTTGTGGCCTTGGTGGTTGTTAAATAACAAATGACCGGGAGGTGATCTCTGAGTGGCTGCTCTTGTCTGTGCCACTTGCCTGTCCGATCGGCATAATTGCTGCGCGATGGGAGAATGGTGAGACCTTGAAATGATTGTCGGCCTTTACGATCACCGTCATCTTCTTCGTCCTGAGCCTGCTAAGTGTGCTTTGTCCTGCTCTTCTTACGGCGGCTGATTTCAAAGCGGATCATGGGGGGTGCGTATCTCTTGATCGCCTGCGTCTGACAGATATTCCTTATGTCATTCGTCCTACGGATCTTGCCTGATTTAATGATGCTGGCTGAATCAGCATGTCTAATCACCAGACTCATTAAGTTATTCTATCGTTCGATCGCCCATCTCTGCCGGCGTCATATCCAACCTAGATAGCTGCATGCACTTTTCCTTTAGCTCTGGGCAGTCGATGTCTTGCCACCAGCTGTCCCACCTTGCGTTGGGGTGTTCAATCCCGAAGTTCGCCAGGTGGTTAGCGACCGTGTTAGCCTTGCGACGGATCGCCTGAAAGGTGAGACCTTTCATTTCCCTGAGCATTTTGGCAATGTTATTTGTTACCTGAGCTAAACGCCAATGTTTCATTACCTTGCTTACCGGCGTGCCTCTGTAGATTTTCCTAGCCGCGGTAATGGTAACCTCTAAGTCACCTTCGATTATTGCATTGCCTGTTCGGTTCAATCTGAGAATTCATAACCCTTTTTCCATAGCTGCAAATTCCATCTCGTTGTTGGTACCTTCTCCCACGGCTTGACTGTAAATGTGTAGAATTTCCCCTTTGTGATTTCTGATGACTCCTCCTATACCTGCTAATCCGGGATTACCTCTTGAGGCGCCATCGAAGTTCAACTTCAGGAAGCCAACAGGGGGGCTATTCCATCCAATTGGCCCCGTTCGAGGTTCTTGCTGGCTGCTTGTGGTTACCATGTTGTGCCCATTATCCAACTTGAATATTTTCAGAATTTGCTGGTCTCTGGTTGAGAGTTGGCTGTCGGGAACTGCTCTACATTTTGCCAGGATCAGCTGTCGAACATTTTCGGTTAAGGTGAGTTGCAAATACTCTAAGTTCCTATGATCATTCTGAAATATTCTCCTGTTTCTTTCTTTCCAAATGGTCCAGGTTATGAACCCTGGCAGGACTTTCCAGATGCTGTTAATTCTTAGATTGTTAGAGTAGTCGCTAGGCCAATGCAATATGGTGTTTTGGATGGAGTCTTTGTCCCTGTTGTTTTGTTGCATGGTAGTTTCTATCCACTTCCATAAGTACTCCGCCCATTCGCATGTATTGAACAGATGATTTATATTTTCTTCTGCTGTTCTGCGAAGGGGACATATAGAGGGACCAAAGTATCCTTTTTTGCGCAAATTTTCCCAAGTAAGGGTTTTTCCTTGAATAAGGAGCCAAAGGAAGGTATTTATTTTAGGCCAGAATAGGACGTCCCAAACCTTGATGCTCCAGGGCGTGACCTCCCCGTGTTCAAAATGCTCAAGCTGCTCCCTTGCATCTTTGAGGGTGAAATTGCCGCTTCCTTTCATGCCCCATCTTAGCTTGTCCCTTTCTGTAGATGTTCTTATCTTTCTTTTGTTTAGAGTGCTTAGCAAGTTCCTTATGTTGTCATTTCCTGCGATTGAGGTGCCAATGTTAAGGAGTGACCATTCTCTCCAGTCCTGTTCGCTGTTTGCATGGCTCCAGTACTGATGGACCTTGTATTTGCCCCTGCTCTGACATTCCCTTTTAAAGTCCTCCAGGTCTGGAGTTACAAGGCGGGGGAATTGCTGCCAAGCATCTTCCCAAAAGAACGTTGTTTCCCCGTTGCGGATTTCCCAAAAGCTATGGTCCTGAATTATGTTGCGGTTCCGCCTAGCTAAATTCCAAATGAGAGACCCTTCTGGCACAGCCTGTAACCTAATTAGGTCCTGTTCACTGCAATCTGGAGTGTATTTCTCCTTCCAATGCCTTTCCCAAGGTAGAGTGGGTTCTTTTAACCAGCGCCACCACAACTTAGCTCCACAAGTCATGTTGATGGTGTGGGGGTCTATTAGATTTAGTCCCCCTGCTGCTTTTGATTTACAAAGTTTGTTCCAGGCCACCAAATCCCATTTGTTTTTTTTCCAAATTTCCTTTCCATATGAAGGATCTCTGGATGGTTCTTATCTTCTGGAGGATTCCTTAAGGGGCTGGCAAGATGGAAAGCATATACTGCGGGATGGCTTGAAGGATTGCTTTAGTTAGGACTAATCTGCCCGCAAAGTTGAGGGCTCTGTGAGTCTAGTGCCTGCATTTGTTCTCCATTTTTGCCAAAAATTTTTCCCAGTGATGTTTTTGCCAAGGTTTGGTAGTTAGAGGGGCTCCCAGATACTTAGAGGGTAAATTGCCCAGTCTAAATCCAAGAATATTTGAAAGCTGCTTTTGAATGGCAAGATGAGTACTAAAGAAAAAATGGTAGATTTGGTGTGATTAATTTCCATACCTGACGCTTTGCTGAAGAGGCTTAGGATATTTTTGAAAGCCATAGCTTCTTTCACAGTAGGGGTGCCGTGCAGCATGGTGTCGTCCACGAACTGCTGGTGCGTGGTTGCAGGGATAGAGTGCAGGGGATGAAGCCCTCTGATATTGCCGTCTGCTTTTGCTTTATGAATAAGTCGGCTTAGACCTTCCATGAGGATCACAAAAAGGAAAGGGGAGAGAGGGTCTCCCTGCCTGATGCCTTGGGAGGGGGAGAAGGGTCCCGAGGGGGAGCCATTGACCAAGATAGAGAAATTGGAGGATTTAATTAAAGCAAGAATCCATTTAGTCCATTGATAGTCAAAGCCAAAGGCTGTAAGAACAACTTCTAGATATTGCCAGTTGACTTTATCGAATGCTTTGGAGAGATCCAGTTTCATTAACATACCTGCTATCTTCCTGGTCTGGAGAGTGTGAACCATCTCTTGAGCTAAGAGGATGTTGTCCAGGATTTGTCTGCCCTCCACATATCCGGACTGTTCTTCTGAAATTAGATTGGAAAGAATAGACTTGAGTCTGTTGGCTATAACTTTGGAGATGATTTTGTAGATCACATTACATAGAGCTATAGGTCTAAATTTCTCAGGATAGTTGGCATCCTCTTCCTTTGGAACAAGAGCCAGGAAGGTGGAGTTTAGCGATTTGAGAATGGTGCAGGAGCGCCTTGAATCTTCAACAACTTCCCATACCTCTGTTTTGATGGTGGGCCAACACGCTTTGTAGAAGTTTATGGTGAAGCCATCAGGTCCTGGAGCTTTGTTGTTTGGCATGCTTTTGACGGCCTCCTCCACTTCCTCCATTGAGACTACTCTAAGAAGAGCTAAATTTTTCTCAGTAGTTATGATGCTGGGTATGGTCTGAGCAAGAGTCTCAATTGCCTCTGTTCTTTCATCCTGCGTCTCCTGAGCTATGTGTTTGAAATGCCTGGTGAGTAGAGAAGAAATGTCCTTGTGATTTTGCAAATTTTCTCCTACTTCATTGTTGAGTCTGAGGATTTTGTTTGCACTTCTGTAGTCTAAAGTGGATATGTGGAATTTTTTTTTATTTTTCTCTCCTTCCTTGAGCCACTAGACTCTGGATTTCTGTCTCCAGAGTGTTTCCTCCTGTTGACAACGGAGTTTCCATTGAACCATCAGAGATTTTTCCTACTCTTTGGAGTCTTCACTGATATTGCCCGAGGTCCAGCTCTTGTGAATATGATCGAGCTTGCTTTCTATTATGGATTTTTCCTGAAAGATATTTCCAAATTCTGTTGCATTCCATTGCTTGATTTTGCTTTTAATATGTTTTAGTTTGCTTTGGAGCTTGAACATTCTGGTTCCTTTTATGTTCAATGGTTCACACCACCACTTCTCCAGCATTTTAACAAAGTTGGGGTGCTGCAACCAGAACTTTTCAAATCTGAAAGGCTTGTTTCTAGGAGTTCCTAGGAAGGCAGCTTCTAGTGAGATAGGCCAGTGATTTGACCCTCCACTGGGAAGAATGTTAGAGTCCACTGTGATGCCTTCAAGTAAGATACTTTCTGAGATAAGAAATCTATCCAATCGAGAAGCTATTAGTTTCTCTCCTCCTCGTCTATTGTTCCAGGTGAAGCAACTATTTTTGGGAAGGATGTCTACTAATTTTTCAGTTTCAATGAATTCTGCAAATAGCTCTGCAGCCCTGTTGAGCCTTCTTGTTCCTCCTTTTTTCTCCAAGAGAGAGGTTATCATGTTGAAATCTCCACCCATAATGATCTTCGTGGTGAGATGTCTCAGCTGTAGACTCATAAGTGAATTAAGGAAATGAAATTTATCTTCTAATCGTTGTGGTCCATAGAAATTTATGCATAAGTAAGTTTCAGAGTTACCTATTACTTGAACTTCCGTGGAAATGTAGGATCTGGTGGCCTCCATTGAAAGGACACTCACTACTCTGGTGTCCCAGAGAGTGGTAATGCCTCCCTCCCATCTTTGACTGGCTACTTCTATGAAGTCAATAGGTTTGCCCAATTTTTTGCTGATGTTTGCCATGTGAGTTGTGGCACATTTGGTTTCCTGTATGAACATGATGTCCGACTTTTCTCTTTGGAACTTCCTTTGGAGAAGTCTTTGCTTTGCTAAGTTGTTGAGCCCTCTTGCGTTCCATGAGACTATTTTCATTTATAACAAGGATTGTTAATGGTAGGATGGGAAGGTGTTAAGTGCCTTCATTTTGCCTGAGTTTAGCATTAGGATCCCCAGATCGTGCAACACTTCACCGTTTGTTCTTCGTCCCCTTTTATTTTTTTTCTTGAGGCCAGTTGGATTAAGGGAGATGCTCTTTGAATGGTTTCTTGTGCCTGTTGTAATGCCTAATCTTCTGTTTTGCCTGTCTAGTTCCGCCTTTTGTCTTGCTATGAATAGGTCACTGATCTTCCTTAATTCTTCTTCTGGGACGTTTTCTAGTCCTTGAGCTTTCCAGTTTTCCTCCATGACTGGAAGATTCACCCCTGCCTTCTCTAAGGCTTCATTGAGCTCCATCTCATCACTTCCCCCATCACTGGTTAGCATTTCTGTGTCTTCATCATGAGTTCTTTCATGCTCGTGCCTGTGGGCCTTGGAACTGATTGGATCCTCCTCCTTTTCCTTCCTGTTATGGTCTTGCTGGTCCTTTTGCTTCTCAGTTCGCTGCTTTTCCACATTTTTTTCTTCAGTGTCTGTGTCTGTTTCCAGAACGCTGAAAGTGTTGATGGTATTGCCTGGCTCTACCCATGTTCTGTTTGATCGTCTCCTGTTGGCTCTTTGTCTTGCTTTTGGTTTTGTAAAGATTTCCTTGCTCTGTGCTTCTGGCATTGTTTTGAGAGCTTCTTCTGTTTTGTTTAAAGGACAATCTCTTATGAGGTGGCCATGTTCATGACACTTTCTGCATCGGAATGGGATTTGTTCATAATCAATGGCTTGAAAGTAGTCCTCATCTCTGAACTCCAACCATATGCCTTCATGTACGGCTCCTGAGACGTCCAACTCCACACAGATTCTAGCACATGAGGTGTACCGTCGCTGAATGGTTGCTTCTGAGGCTTTAATAAAGGTTCCCAACCTGTCTCCAATTTGTTTGAGGGTTGCTAAGCCCCAGTAGTCTATTGGAAGGGAGACTAGTTGGATCCACACTGGAACTTGTGTGAAGGTTTCTTTTTCTGGGACAAAGTTTGTTTTCCAGGGTCTCATGTATAGTCCCGCAGAAGCAAAGAAATCAAAAACCCTATCCTTATCCTCTAAGTTTGTGAAAACAACAGTAAAGAAACCTTTTGCTCCTAGGTGTAGCTTGATATCACCTTTAGGTTTCCAGTGTTGCTTGATCCATTGACAGAGGGCGCGCTTCGTTGGCCACAGTCCCATGAACTTGCATATGACTGCATGTTCTGACATATGCTCACGATGGGCTTGAATCTCGGATCTGTGCAGAGTACTCTGAGGGTTTCTTTTTTCTTTGGTTTGCAAGCTCCTTGCGTGGCTTTGTTGGTACTGGGAGTGGAGGATGTCTGTTTTTCCTTCTCTTCTCGCGTTTGTTTCTCTGCATCTTGATCTTCTTCCTCTTCTGTTTGGGTGTTTATTAAGCCTGTGATCCTTTGGTCTGCATCTGCTTTATTGTTCCTGTTTTCCTTACCATTGGTTACTTTGTCTTTCCTTTTAGAGCTGCTTCTGGTTTCTGTTGGCATTTTCTGTTCCCTTTCTGTGCTGGTACCACTGGAGTCCTTGCGTTCTCCATATCCCGAGATTTTTAGCCCCTCTTGCGCTTTCTGTTTGTGCATGACTATTTGTTTGAATGATGGGGTCCCTGTGGACCCCCCGCTTACCATTTGTCGGGTCAGTCTGCGACCTCTGCTGAGAAGATCTGCTATTCTGTCTTTCTGCGCTGCTAGAGCTGTCTCTGGTTTGGCAGGATGGAGGCGTTAAACCCTAGACCTATAGGTTGCTGTCGAATCGCCAGAGCTCTTCATCCTATTATAGGTCAAGACTTTCGTCATGCAATGTCCATATGATAGGGTCATTACCACATATGCTTTGCAGGAATATTATAGCGCCAATGAATATGTCAACGTGATTGCGTAGCTCCATTTCAATGTTTTAGTTTTACGGTGGAATATGTGGAGAAATGACACCTTGAAATACACAATAGGAATTCTATTGGAAATAATGAACTCAAAAGACATTATAATATTAAATATTGTTTTGAATTCACCTTTATGGAATGTACATCTTGTCTACTGCAACAACAACAACAACAACAACAACGTAATTTACGATGGGATAATGCCAATGGTTTTGTGATGCCCATGAAAGAGAAGCATAAATTTCAGGTCATAATTTGAGCAGGTTATACAAGATTCTTCATCTCTGTAATCGAATTATACCTAATTCTGCAAAAAATCAATGTCCTAATAACATACTCAATTTCAAGTCCTTGAGCTCTTGGTGGACCAAAATATTTCCTCTATGGGGAGGTATGATCCAAGAAGATCTTGACGCCATTTTACAAAGAGTAGCATGCCTAAGGAAAGACTATTGAAGTCTAGGTCATGAGCAATTTAAAAATTTGAATGTCAAAATATTTTTTTCTCATATATTTGATTTTTAAATTGTAAAATAGAAATTGATTTAGTAGAGTATTTTCCTCAAAATTAGTTTATAAATTCAAGTTGGAATTGAGAGTCTCATGGGATTCCCTCTTGTCCCTTGAGTTTTGGATAAGGTCCAAGTTTGGTGGAGTTGAGAGATTTCATCCTTAAAAAGCTCATAAGTTCCTCTTTTTATGGATCAAGAGAGTTTTTCTCTACTTGGAATGGGGATCTAGGGAGATATTCTCTCCTTTGTTTATGGATCTCAAAAATTTGTAAATTCTCTTATGTACTCGTTTGAAAAAAGTCTTGGAGGAGAAAGAGAGATGTTGCTAGAGAGAGCTTACGTGAGAGTCTTGCTTAGAGGGCTTGTTGAAGAAGCTTTTGTTTTGAGAGCTCAAGAGATCATGTCTTTGTGAGAAATGTATGCATTGTATTGACCTTGAAAGATGTTTGGTAGTAGAAGGCAATCTTGGGAGTCAATCCTTTTTGTAAAACATTGTATACATTGGACATATTTCAAGAAAGACGATACATCGATTTGACCTTTGGAGGTGAATTTGGAGACGTATCCCACGAGTTGTAGGGGTAAACTTCGTTATCATCTTTGTCTTAATGCCTCATGTTTTCTCTTTTATCATTGTTTGACTAAGTTATTATGGTTTCTTAAGTTACACTTCTATGTGTTAATTTACATGCTTATGTGACAATTTATAACTTAAGTTTACAAGCTTTTAAAGTCAATTAAAAGGGATTTTAGTGCAAGTTTTATGCTCTCTAGTTTTCATATCATAGAGGATATTATTCAAGTTGTTGACCTCATACATCCCGACCAACTTATCATAGATTTCCTTAGACTTCTTCAATTTTCCAACATAAACAGGAAAATGATATTTCCAGGAATAAAAAAGAATTTTTTTAGCTTTAATCTCATCTTTCTTTTACTTGGATCTTGCAACAACAAGAGAATTCTCCAAAGGCTCAAGAAATTTTCCTTCTACATATTCCAAGACATCATTTCAATCCAATATCACTTCCAACTTGATCTTCCAAGAAACAAAATTTGATGAGTCACCTATCTTCTTAGAATCCTTGAAGCAAGAGGTAGACCTCTTAACCAAGTCAACTAGGTTCCTTCAGCTTCTTCCAAAGATGATTGCTCTAGTCTCTTTACTCTTTGGGCTTGTCTTCACCTTGGCTCTGATACCATGTTAATTTTCCATTGTTATATGTTGTTACAATCACTTAGCCCAATATTTTCTTCAATTAGAAATCAAATTTAATCTTCCAATTATAAATAGCAATTGTAGGTATAATAGTAAATACAATGTATAGTAGAAGACAATCAAGAACAATAACAAGAGACACAAAATTTGGTCAAAGACCGGGGAAAAACCCCACAAGGGGGAAAACCCTTTCAAATTATTCTTCTTATTAGATTGTCATAAATGTTCAGTAGAGAGATTACAATGATCCAATTCATCTAGGAAGACTCAAAGGTCAAAAAATTTGACTTTCCAATAAGCCAATATCCAAAACCCAAGAGATGAGCCCAAAAGTCAAATCTGGTTAAATTGTCAAAGTCAATAGTAGTCAAAGATGTCCTAACCAGTCCTAAAGTCAGCAGTCAAACTTCTCCAAAAGAGCTCGATCAAAAATCAAAATACTCAACCTTTCTTGTTTGTCAAATCTTATTCAAAACAACCGTAAACAACTTGGTCAAACTTAGTCAATGGAGAGAGAAAAACTTGTGATCAAACTTCAGAGTTCAAAGGTCAAAGTCAATGGTCAACAAAATTAAAAAAAGACCAAAAAAATTTGAACTCCTCTATAGAAAAACCTGGCCTCCAAAAATTGGAACTATGTAAGTCAAAGAAAGTCAAAACTCCAAGTCAAACTTGGTTCACGTGTTCGGTGTGGAGCCTGATTATCTTCTGTATCCAAAGGTATTGCTGCATTGGACCCCAATTCGTAATGGGGTGGCAACGCCGCCCGTAAAATATTCGCTGCAGGGAGGGCCCCGAAGCTAAGAATAGATGTAAAATTGCCTTGTAAAATGTTGTAAGTTCATAATCAATCTAGGCTGTTCATTAGGTGGAGATCTAATGGTAGAAGTTATGTTTAATTTAGGGTTTTTTCCCTAGAAGGCAACTCCTCACTATGTTAGGTCCTTATAATACTAGTGATTACTCCATTATTATTGTAGTTGTATTCCTTATTAATATTGTTGTGCCCCTATTATCCCCATATTTTTATTACTGTGCCCCATAAAATTCCTCTATTGTTATTTTTGTGGCTTTATATTATTATTGTTAGGTCGGCTGGGTTATATTGTGACTCCTTAGACTCCTATATATAGAAAGGAGGTTTTGTCATTTGAATCATTGAAGAAATTGTTCATTTGTGTAATGTAAAGGAGATTTCCCCCTCGAAAGAGGCTGAATTCTAAGGTGTTGATCTCTCTTTTCTATCTTTTTGTGAGCTGGTTTCATAACATTTGGTATCAGAGCTTTGGATTCTAGGGTTTTGCTGCTCCAAAAAGGTCATCGTGGCATTTTCACTATAAATTTTTTTCTGCGACGTTTCAGAAGCGAAAAAAAACCCATTTGAGACAAAATCATATTGAACCTCGGGTCTGAATTTCAGAGCTGTTCACACTATATTTGTGGAGATATAATCTGAGGAAGTTGGTCTTTCGGCAGACTCCTGAATTACATTCCAAACAGGTGACCTGGGGAAAATCGTCATAACTTTCTCTATCGGATTCAAATTTTGTAAGAAGGTACAGAAAGAGGACGAACTGTAGTTTCCTGTATATATTTTTCAGAGCCAAAGGTTGAAACAATGACATGTGGTACTTCATACAAGTTTGCTCTTCTGGAAAGGTCTATAATTAGGTCATCTTGGGAGATTGTACATAACTCTTCCTTGGAGAATCCGATTTGGATCAGACTGGTGGCATTGGAAAGAGGACACAAAGGGCTACTATAACTCCAATTTCAAAGTTGGATGATCCGAAATTGCAGAGATACATCAGATTCAATATCAAGCTTCTACAAAGTGAAAAAAGGTGTGTAGTTTTTTTAAAATTTTTGCATAAGCTTGGTTTGAAAAATTAGTTTGAAGGAATTCAAAGGGCATAGTAAAGCATTATTTATTGGAAATAATAATGAGAGGGGGGTGGGGGGGGTGAATCAGTATTAGCAGATCAAACACTTTTTCATTTTCATACTTTGATTCATATACGTTACTTCAGTTAAGGAAACCCGCGTGTATACGCAACTATGTCTAATGCAACTAACGTATATCCAGTAAACTTATGATTCAGTTAGTTGATCTTAAATGAGTACATCAGAACATTATTAAGCATGTAGACAGTAAACAGGTGTAGTAAAACAAAACAGATCATCACACATAAGAAGCACACATGAACACCATGATATAAGGTGGAAACCCAATGTGGGTAAAAATCACCTGCTTCAATTCGTCTCTATCTTCTTTTAATTAGAAACTTCTTTTTACAATGGTTATGTACTGGTGTAGTCTTATACCAGTATGCAGGCTTCTACCTACAGAAGGCTACAACCTTCTCTCGTTCTCCAGACTCTCCTGGAAGGGAGCTACAACCCCCTTATCTCTTGTACTAGCTGATGTACTAGTACGTAGGTGCTGGCCTACAGAAGGCTACAACCTTCTCTTTTCTTCCAGTGACCACGTTTCATAAATTTTCAGACTAGATCCATAAATACAAAATAATCACCACTGCAATACAATCATCAACTATACCTGCATCATTAATCTCTGAATCACCCAATACTGAATCACTGAAACCCTGTCATCAAAACATAGTTACCAGAACATATACCAGAGCCTAGAACTCTGTAACAACCACTAGAACCAACAACAACCTGAAACACCAAATCTGATAATGTATACACTACTTGAGTGTGTCAAACCGGCGTTTATACACCCTTTCACCAGAGAGAATCTGCGTACAGATCTAAAGATAATTACTTATACCTTCGCTGCAATTTCCAACTTCAGATATACCCAGACAATAAGATATAAAGGATAAAACATGCATTAGTACTCATATCTACTCATGATCATACCATATAATGACAATACATTTTAGTCTTCAAGATCCTGGACCATCAACCTTTATCAACCACATAGGAGCCTCCTTGATTCATATTGAGCCAAGCATTTCAAACCCATAACCAATATACTAGATCTCACTCTTCATCAGATAGTCACCACACACACTTCCACACTTGGCCTAATGATCTTCTCCTTATATAGGTTTAGGCTTCTCTCAATACCATGGTCCAAAACCATGTAGAACCAATACCTTGGACCCAATACCTGGGGCCAACATTTCGGACAAAATACCATGGACTAATACCAAAATACCATGGACCAAAACTTAGTTTTCCAAAATGTACGCACCTTTCCTTCTGTGAACCTACATGTGTACGTATACACGCCTTTTGTTCTTCTCACCCGCGTGTATAAGAACTTTCATCAAGGTTAACCTGCATATATCTCTCTCTTGACTTGCTATACTAAGATTTGTCCTCTGATTGAGTTGCCACCAAGGACAACACCTGTATCATACCTCTGAGCGATTTGCCATCAAGGACAACACCTGTATCATAATGCCAACATTATTATCGGTAATTGATGCCTCGAGGAAATAAAATGCAAACACCTAGTAAGCAACCTGGAAGCTCTAGCATGACTCATGAAGAAGAGGAAGAAATGCAACATGATATATCAAAATTACGAGACCAAGTGCAACAAGTGTCACTTGCACAAAAAGCAACAGAATCTAAGATGGATGGTTTAAGGAAAGATGTCAAAGCTAAGATGGATGGTTTAAAGAAAGGTGTAGAAGCTAAGATGGATTGTTTAAAGAAATGCGTAGAAACTAAGATGGATGGCATGTAAGCTAAGATGAATGGCATGGATGCTAAAATTGATGGCATGGATGATAAGATGGAAGAATTGAAGATGAATATGAACAAGTCCTCCAACTCTTAAAGGATAACCTTGTGTTGGCACAGAATAGAATGAAACAACAGGTAGATCAACATTGCAGCGAAAGAAGTTTTGATGTAGGTGATTGGGTATTCCTACGGATACAACCATATAAACAAATGTCCTCAAAGCAAGCTAAGAAGGATAATAAATATCACCAAAGTATTGGTTGTACAAGGTGTTGCAAAAGATTGGTACTATGCATACAAATGGAGCTTCCGCAGCGCTCGAGTGCAACCCAATTCTATATGTTCATGTTTAAAGAAGGTTATAGCGACAACTCCCAGTTCAAACATATTGCCAGAACTTGACGAGAAGGAAAATATATTGAACTGAAGCAGTCACAAAACAAGAACTCGACGCTACGAAATAATCAATTTCGGAGTATTCATCAAGTGAAAGAACTTATCTGTTGAGATCCACTGGGAGGATGAGAATTTATACAGAAGCATCCAGAACACTCAAGCATTGAGGACAACATTTTTGAAGAGAGGGCATGTTAGTCTTAAATATAGTGATTACCCCATACTATGTAGTTGAATCCATAATTAATATTGTTTCCCCTATTCCCCATATTTTTATTACTGTTCCCCATAGAATCCCTCTATTGTTATTTTGTGCTTTATATATTATTATTGTTAGGTCGGCTGGGTTATATTGTGACTCCTTAGACCCCTATATATAGAAAGGAGGTTTTGTCATTTAAATCATTGAAGAATTGTTCATTTGTGTAATGTAAAGGAGGTTGCCCCCTCGAATAGGATGAATTCTAAGGCATTGATCTCTCTTTTCTATCTGTTTGTGAGTTGGTTTCATAAAACCCCACAAGGGGGAAACCTTGTCAAATTATTCTTCTTATTAGATTGTCATAAAATGTTCAGTAGAGAGATTACAATGATCCAATTCATCTAGGAAGACTTAAATTTCAAAAAATTTGACTTTCCAATAAGCCAATATCTAAAATCCAAGAGATGAGCCCAAAAGTCAAATCTGGTTAAATTGTCAAAGTCTACAATTCTGTCAAAGTCAATAGTAGTCAAAGATTCCCTAACCAGTCCTGAAGTCAGCGGTCAAACTTCTCCAAAAGAGCTCGATCAACGGTCAAAATACTCAACCTTTCTTGTTTGTCAAATATTATTCAAAACAACCGTAAACAACCTAGTTAAATTTAGTCAATAGAGAGAGAAAAACTTGTGATCAAACTTCAGAGTTGAAAGGTCAAATTCAATGGTCAAAAAAAGTAAAAAATGACCAAAAAATTTCAACTCCTCCATACAAAAACTCGGCCTCCAAAAATTGGAACTATGTAAGTCAAAGCAAGTCAAAACTTCAAGTCAAACTTGGTTAACGTGTTCGGTGTGGAGCCTGATTATCTTCTGTATTCAAAGGTATCACTGCATTGGACCCTAGTTCGTAATGGGGCAACAACGCCGCCCTTTAAATATTCGCTGCAGGGGGGGCGAAGCTAAGAATGGATGTAAAACTTCCTTGTAAAATGTTGTAATTTCGTAGTCAATCTGGGCCGTTCATTAGGTGGAGATCTGATGGTAGAAGTTATGTTTAATTTAGGGTTTTTTCCCTAGAAGGAAACCCCTCACTATATATGAGGGAATGGTATTGCGTCTATGTAGATCTATATTTTGAGTGAGGAAGAGAGAGGAGATTGAGAGCGAAGAGGGAATTATAGCGGATCTGCTGTAGGTTGTATCTCTTCAGTTTGCTAGATAATATAAAAGGAATGACTGGTTGTTTCTCTGTGGACATAGCCCAAACTGGGTGAACCACATATATCTATGTCTCTCTTGTTTTATGTGTTTTCTGTGTTTATATTTCTACAATAGATTTTATGTGTTCCATTTCTCTGTAATATATAATTTTCTAACATAACGGTCATCCTGGCAAAAATTCAATGAAAAATTTCAAATTGACTCTATCTCTTCGCGCGTGTGAACTCAATTTCCATGCTTTAGACCTAGTCGAGCCAATCCAAGAAGAGAGAGAAGAAGAAGATGCTTGATGTGATGTTCAAATGAGGTTATATTGTCCTGTATTTATATGTAACTTTGGAGACCCAATTTTGTCTTTAGGATGACGTGAAATTCTGTGCACATGTGATTTTTCACATTAAAAATATATTTTTCCTTGAACAAATTAAATTATTCCAAGGGAAAAAGGGTCTTCCTTGAATGAGGAAGGTTTTCCAAAGGAGGGAATTTTTTCATGAGCTTCCAAATTAACACTCGATAAGAATTTTCGTTGGTTGACTACATACCAATGGTATGTGAACTTGTCAGCTGGCCAAAAGAATAGTAACAAGATTTGGATGAGTGGATTAGTGAATGCTACATGCATTTTATAGGTTTTTTATTTCAAAGAAATTGTTTAACTTTGTGCAAAGAATTTTGACCCAAAGATGAGAATCATAATGCTAGGACTGAAGAAGAACCCAATTCCTCTAACTCCCAAGGCATTTAGAAGAATATTTAAGCTACTGAAGCCAAAAATGTTACTAAATTTTTAGAGGCAAACAATTTCTTGGATTGCCAAGCAAGCAAGATGAATATCATTCGCAAATTTATTTCACTAACTTCTTAGGTTCCTTCTAATATTTCCTTTCTAGATATTTCTTTGTTTATAGAGCCTTTTAGAGACTTTTCTTGGCTTTTTTCATAGGTTATGGGGACAAAAACTACAACCAATGTCCCAAAATCCATCCTTTATGTTCTATACTACTCTTACAAAAAATATTTTCTATTTGACTCAGTTGACCTCATATTAAATGCCCATCTAGTCAATTTGACCAAAACCCACAAATTCTTTATGATGGCCTATCTGACAACAGCCCTTCTGTCTAGCCATGTCTTTTATGACCTACCCCACAATGGTAATTTCAACTCAAATGAGGAACCCACTCAATTTTGGTATCCAATCTTATGGAAGTATAAATCTTCTTTTCATTTTTTCCAAGTCCAAGATTTATTTGTGAAAGAAGCCAATTACATCATAATTGAACGAGAACCCACCAAAATATTAGGACAAGCTTAGGATTTCCCGTGTGGCAAAGGCATCCATAAGGAAAGATAACAATATTGTGATTCAGATATATTGATTTCAAGAGAAGTCACTATTGCTACCCAAATTTGTTATAGATAAGTATTGTATTGTTGAAGTTTGCAAGCAATACCACCCATGGTTAATTTTATTTGAAAGCAAGAAGAAAATACAATTCATTTCTTCACCATTTACTGATAGAGAATTGACTATAAAGGAAAGGACACACCTTGCATATTTCTCCCATTTTTTAAATTATTTTAGTTTAAGTGAAGCTGAATTCATTCAAGGCTTTGATCCTAAAGGTATATTTTCCAAACATCCAACTATAGTTAGATACGCCAATCTATTTACAAGAGTTATAGAGGAAAGTAAAGAGAGTCACACCAACCCATAAAGAGAACAAGAGTTGTCAATGGTTATTGAATAAGTTATTGAAGAAACTAATACAAGTATGGGAGGAAGATACAAGCAGAGAGGAAAAATCCTATAGAGCAACCTTGAACCTTTGCGCCCTAGACTTGCATGAGTTTGTCCTCTACTCAAATGAAGAGAAACACTCTCTCGAGTGGAAGATAGAGTAATGATAAGCTCTTGGGTGGTGGAGATTTTGAAGGGCCCCCTCCTAGTTTTCCCCAGAAAGGTTGCATATTGCTCAATTGACCAAGGTTAAAGGTTCAAAGGATATGCCAAGCATAGAAGAGATTCTGGTTGTAGAATTTGATAAAACTACACCATCTTATTGGATTACTGCTTGTTTAGATAAAAATCAAAGGATAATGGAAGAAATAGTTGAGGATAACACCACTTTGGATGATCACCCTATCACCTTGCAAAATCAAAGCAATGGAAGAACTAATAAAAATTTTAAAATTGAAAGGGTGAAAGTTGAAAACAAAAGAGTGACAAGTCAAACTCAAATGGGAATTGACAATTCTCAAGTTGGAGCCATCAATCTCATACTGGAGAAGCACTAGCACACTCTGTCATATAAAAATAAACAAAGAACTTCAGGCTTAAAAATAGAATAAAAGATATAGAAGAAGATCTAAACCCTGTTCCTTGTTCATGAATCCTCTCGCCATACAGGCATCAACATAAAAAAAATATCCACCCTGTCACACCCCATAGATTTAATAAAGATACCCACCTCCTAAATGGATTAAAATCATATATTGTCAATAATATAAGTAAAATATTGAAGATGCATTGGGAAGTAGCATCCCACTTGAGATATCTAGCCCAAATAGTTGCCTCCTGTTGTCACTCACTAAAAAAGAGCAAAAACGTTTACAACCATCTCACAAACTGCAAAATCACTCAAAGCCAAATTGGACCCCCTCCGTTGCATAGTGCTTGAAACAATATTTCTAACGATATATGGAACTCCTCAAATGGACCCCGGAATAAGAAGATATGGCCTGTTAACGGTGGGGGTTTTTTCACCTTTGAAAGGAGGAAAAAGAGTATATCGGAGGATCAGGCACCATGGTATATCGGAGGTTCCAGCGATCAGCGATCACTGATATCACAAATCGGAGGTCTGAGAACATATCGCAAGTCACAAATCGAAGGATAGAGTATACCGACGAGTAGTGATCCCCGATACCGTAGATCAGAGGTCGAAGGTAGCGATAAGACATATTTGCGCATAGTATGTCAATGATCAGGGGGTCCATGGCAATCATCGATCATGCTCAGAACATCATCGCTTATCGGCGCATCATGCATTAAAGTTCCGATAAATCGGAGGTCGAGGCTTATCGGCACTTTGTAACACAATGAACACATGGGAAAGTGCGATAAAGGGGCTCTGATGTTGTTGGTTCATGGTCGCAAAGGCACAAAAAACCAAAGGTGTAGCTGGAGGCCGAGCGCTAAATGACTATCATAATCGAAGATTGCAAACACGTCGCAACTCAAATATAAATATCCCCGAATGGAAACCTTTGATAAAGGGGCTGGCCCACAGTCACATAAGAAGCTAAAAGAGCTGGGGGCGAAGCATGGAGGGTGATCGACGATCGACAGTTGTGTTGTGCATCAAAAAGGAATTGCCAATTGCGAACCTCCAATAAAGGGGCTCCGATAAGGGGGTTGGCTCGCGATCACATAAAGGGTCGAGGAACCAAGGACTAAGCACTAAAAGGCTATCGCAATCGGAGATTGCAAACAAGTTGTGGCTCCAATATAAAAACCTCGATTGCGATCTGCCAATCGAGGAACTCCGATATTTGGCCAAGCACACGGTCACAGCCTCTAGTCATATGAGAAGAAAGGCAGAAAGGGGCTAAACCAAAGAGGTCAAAGGCAATCGGGACTCGTTTTTCTGTAACACCTCTTAGTGTAAAAGTCCTGATACAATGATGCCCTGATAGCGTGGTACAAAGCTTTAAAGGTGGATGGGTCGACATTTGAGACTTTGAATAGAGGTATGGAGCAATTGCAAATTGATATGGGCTAATCTTATAAAAGCCCTGCAATAAGAAACCAAGGACTACACGGGCTACATAAATGAATTCGACTGCTTTGTTGCATGTATTTAGATAGTAAATGGAGGTAGGGGAATCAGGAAGACTTAATGGCTCAGCTTGAGGCTCCACTCAGATACATAGCGAAGGACTAGTAGGAAATTCTCCACTTCTACTCTGTAATAGGAAACCACTGTCAATCGCTATCAGCTCCAAAGAGTGGTGAAGTCAGGCAGTTAAGATGAAAGCAACAGGAACCAACTGGGCTACAAGGAGAGGCACATCAACGCAGAGACATGGCCTGATCAGGGGCCTTCACAGGAACCACAAAGTAATATTTTCCTCCATCATCTTTTAGTTTCTTTGTTTCTATTTTCCTGTAATTTCTATTATTATGTAATTTCTATATTTCCAAGAATGGAAATTCGAACGAAATCCTTGTGGGTAGTAGGGCTATCGCATGCTGAGACGACTAGTCGATAAGACAACTGGTCCTTGGCTGAGATATTTTGTAACGATTGATTCAAATCCCCCCGTTCTCTGTATAAATAAAGGAGAGAAACACTTAATAGAGGTTCCGAAATTCTGCACCCGTAGTGGTCCAAACTCTTTGGTTCCATTTTGGTTCTAATTGCTTGCTCATGAGGGACTTGAGTTGTAGATTCTTGAATGTAAATGGACTGGTGAATGGGACTTATTTTGAATATTAATAAAACTCTTTGGTGATTCCAATCACGGCAACACGCAGTATGTTTTCCCCTCTGTAAATATCATTTCATATATGTTTTTCTTTCTCTAAAATAGCGGGGTGAAGCTATCAATTTCTCTCTGATTCATGGATTTATCTAGGCTACTAAATAGTGAAAAATACCTGTGGATAAGATGGATTTACTTCTGTTAATTTATAACCTACAGTGACTATGTATAAAATAGACTTACTTCTGTTAATTTATAACCTACAGTAACTATGTATAAAATAGACTTACTTGTGTTATTCAATTAACCTACAATACCTGTATGAGCACATATTTACTCATGTTGTTTCGTGATAAAGGTACCCATGAGGTATATGGCATGAAACCTTAATTTGTGCTCCACTCTTTCCATTCTTTCATCTCCTCCCTCTTCCATATTTCTGTCGGAACAATTGTTGCTTAAGACTATCTATTGCAATCAACCCTACGCATTCAATCCCCTCCTCCCTTTCCTCCTCTTCAGTTTACTGCAACGTCAATATTAAGTTGCCTGTTGTTATGTGTCAGCCACCAGAACCAGACATTTCTCACTGAGGTTGGCCCAATTTACCCCCTGAACATTTAGATCCATGTATTGGCTTGAGTGTACCTTAATGAAGGCCTATTGAACCAAGCCCCCTTTATTATCCTTTTAACTACGTGACAATTGGAGTGAAACATAAAGCCCCCATTAATAATCTTCCATGCACTCCTCTCTTTAAGATGTCCTAGGCACTTGTCTACAATCAACCCAGAGGATGTCTTTAGGAAGCTTTCTATGTCTCCCGAAGCACTTGTGCTACGGGTGCTAGAAAAAATGACAACATCTTTCTGACATCGTTGCCAGGGAATGAATTATAATATTTTCCCCTGGGTACGACAAAATTTTTGCATTCCCTCTATCACGTGAGCAAGGGAAGTGTGGGTTGAAGGTCTCTCACCTTGGTGACTCCATTGTTTCAATTTTATGGTAAACATCCTTGTGACACGACTGTCCATATCTTTATTTGATCGCCCTAGCTTTCAAGTAGCCTCCTACTCACTTTGATGCTAAAGCAGCCAAAAGTTTCCCCTACCTTTGAACTTGAGCTCACTCACCTAAAGGGGTTTTAAAATGGCCATTCCTGCATTCCTGGCCAACCAATTTTTCCCACTGTATTTTTTTTCTACTGCTGGTTATCCTAATCAAGTCCCTTCATTTCATGAATGGAATACCTATTTGCTTAGAATCAGTGGGAACACAGATAGAAAGCCTGACCAACACCTCAAATATTTTCATGAATGCATGGAGCAACAGGGTATTATTTTTGAAGGTGTGCAAATGAAATTGTTCATGTACTCTTTAGAAGAGGATTTTAGAGTTTGGTACAAAACAATACCTTGTGGTAACGTATCCTCTATAAAATGTTTTCATATAGAATTCCATCATTATTGCAAAAGATTATACCCACCGAATGCTCTGTTTGAAGATTGTTGCACACATTTTAATGTTAAAATTATCCCTGAGGGTAATGATCCTATTGAAGATGTTTGTGAGACTCCATTCCAAGAAGACATCTACTCACATCAAGAAGCATTACCTAGTGGTAAAGAAAGCAAAGAAGGAAACATCATCGAGATTCAAATAAACCCTCAGAGATCTTTTTCAGCAGAATTTGATGATTCTCCTTCTTATGATGAATATGAATTTGATGGGAAGTTGAGCGACGTTGAACTACAATAGTCCCAGTCATGGGAAGATGCATAGAAATAAGAGCCTTTAGGCGACGATTCCCAACCTTCGCCTAGAGAAAAACTTCAAGAACCTCCTCCAACTTATGACTCATATTATTCAGAGGAGGATGAGATGGTTGTGAAGGTTCAAAGGGAGTTGTTTAACAGCAAGTGGGGAGAAGGATCCTAGCACCAAATTTTTCAAGAAGAGCCCGAAGTTGAAGGACCAAGCAGTGTTTGTGATTACTTATTACAGAAAGTCCTTGCCAGGAATTCTCAGTAAGCCCTCCAGTCTATGATTCTTACAATTTAGAAACTAAAGATTTTATTGCAGATTTCCAAGAGGGTTGGCCCATTGACAAATGGGTAGCAAAATATCGATAACAATATTTTCTTGAAAATTCTAAGGTTGAGGAGCTGAATAGTGTTTGTGGCTGCCTTGACCAAGAAGATATCAGTCAGAAGACTTTACATGGAAATAAGGAAACTGCAAATTCTTTGTGTTGGTCCTATGACCCTGTAGCTGATTACATG
This sequence comes from Pinus taeda, assembly GCA_000404065.3. NCBI lineage: Eukaryota > Viridiplantae > Streptophyta > Pinopsida > Pinales > Pinaceae > Pinus > Pinus taeda. Next base: position 172,157 of record APFE030605096.1, read on the forward strand.
AGCACATTCTTCGGTCCAACATCAGATGTTGTTTGTGGAGTATGCGTCAAGTTTTTTGTTTGAAGATTTTTCATGGTGCATGTTTAGTTTAATTTCTAAATTTTGGCAATAGGTAGGCATTAGGTTAAGCACCCAAATGTTGGATTGGCTCTATTGGAGGGTTGAACTCACTTAAGTGAATTGAGCCTTGTACATAGGTAGGAGTTGTATAGAAATAAGCTCATTAGTTGAGCATTTACTTTCTAGTTGGTAGAAATTATTTTTCTTCATTTTAGTTTCATGAGGAAAGGACTCTCTAGGAATAAAGTTTCATGGAGATTTTTTGGTTATATAAGTTCATTATATTTTTAACTCCATGCCTAATGGTTAGGTCTACTCATCTGCAAGTTCTCAGCACCTTGCCAGCAAGGCACTGTCCCCAGTTGGATCCAATGTTGTCACTCACTGCAAAATGTGTTTTCAGTTTCCCAAAGGGTGCAAAAGAGAAGAAACGATTGCAGCCATCTCCAAAATTGCAGAATCACTAAAATCCAAATTGGACCCCATCCATTATATAGTGCTCAAAACTAGCTTTCTAACGATATATGGATCTCCTGAAATGGACCCCGGAATCAGAAGATATGATGTCATGTTAAAGATGGGGCTTTTGTCACCTTTGAAAGGAGGAAAAAGAGCATATCAGAGGATCAATCAGCATGGTATATCGGAGGTTCCAGTGATCAGGGATCACCGATATCATATATTGAAGGTTTGGTAACATATCACAAGTCATAAATCGGCGGATCAAGCAACATGGCAGGATAGAGTATACCGACGATCAATGATTGCCGTTATCAGAGATCAAAGGTCCAAGGCAGTGATCAAGCATATTGGCGCATAGTATATCAGCAATCAGGGGGTCCATGGAAATCAACAATCAGTGCTCATAACATCATGGCTTATCGACACATTTCACATTAAAGTTCCAATAAATCGGAGGTCGAGGCTTATCGACAATTTGTAATGCAGTGCACACATGGGAAATTGCGATAAAGGGGCTCCGATGTGGGGGTTGATCTGCGGTCACAAAGGAACAAAAAATTGAAGGCGGAGCTGGAGTTCAAGCGCTAAAGGACTATCACAATCAGAGATTGCAAGCACGTCATGGCTCCAATATAAAAGAACGCTGACTGGAAACCTCTGATAAAGGGGCTTCAATACAGTGGTTGGCACATGGTCACATAAAGAGATAAAATAATCAGGGGCTAAGCATGGAGGGTGATTGGCAATCGATGATTAGCGATTGTGTTGTGCATCAAAAAGGGATCGTCGATTGTGAACCTTTGATAAAGGGGATCCGATAAGAGGGTTGGCCCGTGATCACATAAAGGGCCGAGGAACTAAGGGCTAAATTGGAGATCACAAACAAGTTGCAGTTCCAATATAAAAACCCCAATTGTGATCCGCCAATCGAGGAACTCTAATATTTTTCCAAGCACGCAGTCACAACCTTCGGTCATATGAGAAGAAAGGAAGAAAGGCACTAAACCAAAGGGGGACAAAGGAGATCGGGACTCATTGTTCTGTAATGCCTCTTAGCATAGAAATCTTGATACAGTGATGCCCTGACAGCGTGGCACAGAGCTTTAAAGGTGGATGGATCGGTAGTTGAGACTTTGAATAGAGGTATGGAGTAGTTGCAAATCGATATGGGCTAATCTTGTAGAAGCCCCTGCAACAAGAAACCAAGGACTACACGGGCCATAGAAATTAATTTGATTGCTTCACTACACGCCTTCGGAAAATAAATGGAGGCATGGGACTCAAGAAGACTTAATGGCTTAGCATGGGGCTCCAATTAGATACACAACGAAGTACTACCAAGACATTTTCCACTTCTACTCTGTAACAGGCAACCACAGTCGATCGTTATCAGCTCCAGAGAGTGGTGAAGTCAGGTAATTAAGATGAAAGTGAAGGGAACCAGTCAAGCTACAAGGAGAGGCACATCAGAACAGAGACGTGGCCTAATCAGGGGCCTTCACAAGAACCGCAAAGTAATATTTTCCTCCATCATCATTTAGTTTCCTTGTTTCTATTTTCCTATTATTTCTATATTTCCAAGAATGGAATCAAATCCGAATGAAATCATTGTGGGCAGTAGGGATATCGCATGCTAAGATGACTAGTCGATAAGATAATTGGTCCTTAGCTGAGATATTTTGTAACTATTGATTCAAATTCCCCCCCTTCTTTGTATAAATAAAGGGGAGAAACACTTAATAGAGGTTTCGAACTTCTACACCTGCAGTGGTCCAAATTCTTTGGTTCCATTTTGGTTCTAATTGCTTGTTCATGAGGGACTTGAGAAGTAGATTGCTAAATGTAAATGGATTGGTGAATGGGACTCATTTTGAAGATTAATGAAACTCTTTGGTGATTCCAATAATGGAAATGTGCAATATGTTTTCCCCTATGTAATTCTCGTTTCATATATGTTTTTCTTTCTTTAAAATAGTGTGGTGAAGCTGTTGGTTTCTCTCTGATTAATGGATTTATCTAGGCCTCTAAATAGCGAATAGTACCTGTGTATAAGACAAATTTATTTATGTTAATCTATAACCTGTAGTACCTATGTATAAAAAAGACTTACTTGTGTTATTTGATTAACCTGCAGTATCTATATGAGCACATATTTACTCATGTTGTTTGGTGATAAAGGTACCCATGAGGTATATGGCATGAAACCTTAATTTGTGCTCCACTCTTTCCGCTCTTTAATCTCCTTCCTCTTCCATATTTTTGTCGGAACAATAATTATTTAGGATTATGTATTTCAATCAGCCCTACGAACCAAATCCCCTCCTCCCTTTCCTCCTCTTCACTTTACTACAATGTCAATATTAAGTTGCCTTTTGTTGTGTGTCAGGCAGCAGAACTACACATTTATCTCTGAGGTTGGCTCGATTTACCCCTTGAACATTCTGATCCATGTGTTGGCTTGATTTTACCTTAATGAAGGCCTATTGAACCAAACCCCTTTATTATCCTTTTAACATCATGACAATTGGAGCTCAACAGAAAGCCCCCATTGATAATATTCCATGCACTCCTCCCTTTAAGATGTCCTAGGCACTGGTCTACAATCAACCCAGAGGTTGTTTCTAGGAAGCTTTCTATGTATCTCGAAGCACTTGTGCTACAGGTGCTAGAAAAAGCGACAACACCTCCTTTGTGGACCGGGTTAAAAAGCACCTTGAGCAAGACAAACATTTCGTAGATAATGACTTCTCGACTACAAATGTCATTGAAAATTCTCCCAAGGCCTAAAGAAATAAAGAAAATTCAAGCTAAATGGTATGCGAAAATTAACATACTATAGGAGAATAATTTTGAATGTAGCAAGATGAATGATAGGAGTAATGCCTTTTTCAAGGAAATTATTTTTTTTGATGATTTGCACAGTCCCCACATGATAAGAGATTCTATGTTGATTTCCAAGGACATGTTAAAAGCTAAGTTGGACAATTTAAAAGAGTTAATGGGAGCATAATTTGATAATATAATTGATTTCACTAAGGAGGAGATTAAGAAATTGTTGGTTCATTTTGTTAACATTAATGAAGATCATGTTGTCTTAATTGTGCAATTATAGGAGGAAGCTCACGAAATTGAGGAGGAGGTATTCAATCAACGCATCAAAATGGACATTACAACCCCTCTGATGAAAGATTATATTCAAGAATGGCTAAAGTAGTCCCTCCAAGAATTCATCACTTTGAATTAACTATCAACCAATTATCATAATGACTTCAACAAAAACAATAAAAGGTAGAGAAATCTTCAACAACGAGAGTCCATCCGTCTATATTTTTTGAGTATTTTTAATTCTTGAAGCATTCCCTTTTCTTCTTCCCAATCTTTGATCATTCAACTTTCTTGATTGTGTTATCCATCACATAAGTTGATCCTTGACTATAGTTTGTCCTTTTATTCTAAGTATCTATTTATATTATGGTTCATAGAATCCCAATCCCTGTCCCCCTTGGGGAAAATGCATTTACTTTTCCGATTAAGTATCAAGAATTTGATGAGTGATTTAGGTAATAAACAATTTTAAAACTAGAAATTGTAATATTTTTTACTCTCGCAAATAGCTCCCTTTCAGGAAGGTAGTTTATTTGTGATTCAATTTTTTTTTTAAAGCTATATGAATTTCATGAATGTTTTCCTATTATTTCATGTCTAGTCTTTGATATGCTTCAATGATATGTTCTTACTATGATGGAATGGATGGATATCATGTTTAAATTTTAAATCTTTATATCTTTTTCTATTTTCCTTCCATGCATGTCTGAGGAAAACACTTGGTCCACTCATAGGTGCATGTTTTGGAATGTTTTAACTCTATTTCAAATACTATAGTGTGTTTATAGAGAGGAGTACCACCTCTTTAAAAATGTATAGGGACCTACTATCAGGCCCTAGGAGGTTGACTTTTTCCCTTAACTGGAAAAAAGATCAATAGTGTGGGAGGAATCTATTATTGAAGCTAAAAAATTAAGAGCTAACACTTGAAACCCTGAACACATTTGAAAATAACTATGGCCAATAGAGTTTTTGAGAGCTCTATTATAGCCATGTTGAGAAAATGGAAGGTTTTCATTCGATGTATATGGATGTCTAACCTGGAAGTGTTGACGCAAACTTGTAGGTTAGGTGAATATGTCTTTTGACCCTTCTGCAAGATTTTCCACCTACTGATGTTTTGTAGGGAGATCTTGTGATGAAGCTATGGTGATTGTCGTGATATTTTGTTCTCCTTTTGGTCGAACCAGAAAGAGGAGAAACTTTGAAATATGAGAGACTATTTTTTAGCATTGTTTTATCAAGATTACTGAATTTCTAATAGTTAGAACTATCTTTGGTATCATGTAGAGTTGATCCTCCAAAGTAATAATGACACTAAGGGGTTGAGACTCATAACAACATATTTTTTTTGAATATAAGGTTGTCTTAAAATAACATCACAAACTTCAAGTGGGACAACATCACACCGTACCTCATGTTTGAAGGATTTGGTGTCGTAAGATAGATTCCGTTGTTGGCTAATGCAGTGTCTCATCCTTAGCTCAACCAACCAATGGTATCTGGTTGGAGGTGTGGCATTGTTGGCAGTTCAAATCTCTTGATGACCTCAATGTATATCAGGTTCTTCTATCTCTCATTGTCAACAATGAAGTATATGGGTGTACCCTTCACCCACATGTGAATGAAAGAGACACTCCCCCTCCTCAATCTCCTTTAACTCTTCTGGTTATATTTTTGTGATAGTGACACTAGCATTGGGTTATGCATCAATGATATTCTTTCCTTTATCCTATTTTGAATCAAAATGTAGGTTGGGATTCATTTCTTTAAGCTTAGCCAATAATGATTGTTTTGGTCAACATTCATGAGTTTTGTGTCAGGGGGTTTTCTGGAATTCACATCACTTTCTAGTGTCCTTTTCCTGTGACTTGGGCTAGTTTTCCTGAGGGTGGCCCTCCTTGTTCTGCGAGTTAGGGTTGCCTTTTCCAAGCTTCTATTATGGAGGATTTGTGGACCCAAACTCTTTCTTATCCATGTGCTTCAATTGATGTTCAACTTTGACATTCTATCGATAAATAACTCCTAATGATGAGATGTCCAAGAAATCCATCTCTATTTAAAGGAACCTATGTAGGCCACTACAATTCTTTAGAAATAGGTGTTGCTCAGAGTCTCAAATACCTAAATTTGAGCATAAGCTATAGAAATTATTGGTGTACTCTGATATTTTTTGGTATCTTTCCTATCACAGAGTGATCCGTCTCGTGTATTAGTTATCATAGTACCCTACATGGTAGAATTACTCCTTAAGAGAATCTAAAAATTATTCCCAAGTGAGTTTTGTCCTAAATGGCATATATTCATCTGTGGTGTATCCCTCCCAGTAACCTTCGCACCAAGATTTGACATGGGTAAGGGTTTTAAGGAGTGTGAAATTAATCTTTTTCCTATGAAAAGAAATTATGATAGAGTAATAACCCTCAATCATGTTCAACCATTTATCTAGGGCCTTTGCATTTATCTGGGATTCAAATAGGGGGATATCAAAGTTAACTTGCACCTTGAAGGGTGTCACACCTTGGAAATTGCTAGTTGTTGAACATTCCCTGACTGTTGCTAGCAGTGATAGAAGGATTTGGGTGGAATTTTCCATCATATAATTCCTTTATAGCACAAGTTTTCCCCAAGAAACAACTTGATAGGATTTCCTTTTCTGTCATTCTTGTTTTCTTCTACCTTGGGAGGTCATTTGGGCTTGGTGAGAGGGTTTTCCTCAATTGAAATTATCTTAAGATTCAACTCTCTATACCTTTATCTTATCAGGGACACGCACTAGAAAATAACAAGGAGTAGCTTGATTTGATACCATTGGTCGAGGTCATGAGAGGAATGACACTAAATATTGTCATGGTACATAAAAATAAAGTAAAGAAGGAAATAAAATAAAGAGAACAATAATATGGTAAAATCCAACTCTTTATTAAATGGAAAAATATTTTACATCTACTCCCCGATCGGTGTGTGTGACAACAATAAATAGATCTGTAGGGGAATGTTGGTGCCAATCCCAAGAAGCCCCCCTACCACCCTACATGCACGAAGCACACAGAGCGATGGCTCCTTGCATGTGGCGAGTAAATGAAGGTGGTAGGGTCAATAACGAGAAAGGAATCATCAGTTTTCTCTATGGTTAGCTCGGTAAGTTTATGTATTTTACTGTCCTCCTTCCTTGTCTCTGGTCCACGCAACACGGTGATGGGGAGACGAACGTGCTAGTGCGTTTTCTCTAGAAGCAGGCTCATTCACAGTCGATCCTAGCTCTGGTCTCTAGGTATGTTCATAGTTTCTTCAGCCACATCCCTATGATCCATTATATATGTTTTTTGTCTTTCAGAATGAGAGGATCTGGTGCAATCTGTTCTAGTTGGAAGATGGTTTTTTTGGTTTCATTGATGGAAGTTTCAACAGGGGAAGCAGTGGCTGTGGTCTTATATTTCTTGTGTCTATGATTTTGGTATTTATCTGTCTCGTATGGGATTATGTTGGTTGTGGTTCTATGGTCATTGTTGGGCTCTTGTTTATTTTCTTCTATGTCCTCGAGGCCTCCCTTCAAGTCTGTTTGTTATTACTTTTGAGTTGGTTGCCCTGAGGCTTTGGTATGCAAATGGTTCAACTTATAATTTCAGCTCTCGGCCTTAACGTAAGAGGATGTATGTGGGGCTATGGGGGTTTCTTCCTTCTTGTTTGTTTTCTTGTGTTAAGTATATGAATTGGGGTTTGGTTCAGTTCTTAGTTTTCCATTTGTTTCCCTTGGCGAGTCCCCAGCAACGTGGCGACCCCTGGAAGCTTTGTGATTTTGGGTCAGCACTTCCACCTAGGTGGTTTATGGGGTCTCTGTTTGTTAGATATTTCTTTTTCAGGTTTCATTGGACAATGGCTCGCTCCGCCTTTGGAAAGGCTAAGGCTACCCAAGGCTTGGGTGGTTGTCGTAAGAGTCAAAGGAATCTCCTAGTGGGCAACCAACCCAGTTCCTTTGGGGGTCCAACTCACGGTCAGAAATCAGTTTCTTCAATTATCAATGAGGTAGCAACAACTTACCATGAAGGAACCTCAACTCAAGTTCGTTAGTTGGTAGAGGAATGTGAGGAAGAGTTAAATAAGAAAGAAGGGCTCATGGATATTGATTTGGGAGACTGGAAAACATTAGTGCTAGACCCTAGTCATACTCAGGGTCGAACAACCCAATTTAAGGAAACACTCCACCTATACTGGTTAATGAAGAGATTTTTGGTTAAATCTCTTGAAACAATCTCGGCTGGGGTGGCAGTGGGCACTCATGGGTTCCCTGAGTATAGTGAAGAATTTCAGAAAAATTAGTTTCAATTGCAATAGCAGAATGGACGACTCAGTCGAATTGAGAAACACATTTCGTGCATCCCTCAAATTGAGCTCCCTGGATCTGGTGCCAAAGACCCTGCTACAGTGGAGTCAGCAGAAGATGATTAGCTTGAAGTTGGTATTTCAGTGTTTCTTTTTTGTTTATGCAAAAGTTTAGTATAGTTCAGTATGTTTATAGCGATGCTTTAAGTTATTTAGAGTCGAGACAGATTAAAGACAACCAGACTTATTTGGCATAGATGATCAAACTTATTACATTTTTTTATTGGATGGCTTATCATGTTGTTAGGTGGCCAACAGACCTAGTTTCCCTTTGGGCAGGTTTAGGCCACCTAACCTTCTGGATTTGGATGGAATCTTCCTTTTTGATGATGAAATAGAAAGGTCCTACCAAATTTACAAAAAAAAGAAAATCTTTTTTTAACATATACATCATGAAGGGAATAAAAATAATGTATCCCTTTGCAAATGAAAGGCTAACATATATAGTACTTATGAGTGCATTTTTCACCGAGGATTCATGCACTTTCGTTATTTATTTTATTTTCAAATACCACGGCTAAATTCCACTAGTAACAAAAAAACTATGGGGGAATACCATGGGTGAATAACATAAACCACTATTGGTAAAAACTAATGAATGATTGTGCAAGGTAAAAATTAATTAATGATCATGCAATTATATTTTCAAAACCTTATTGTGACTTATTTGATTTTGTTCTCTTCCACCTTCCAAATACGATGGGTGGATACCATGGTTTACCAAACCAATATCCCTGTAAACCTCCATTCATTTGAAAATAATTATTGATTGTGGTGATTCATTGATATCGAATTGGATCATGATTTTAATATTTTTCTACCTTCTAGTCTTGAATTTTTTGTGGAAAAAGGAGGTGTTACAATTCCCACAAATTCCTGGATTTTAACTACTATTCTTCCTCCTTTTCTATATGATGAATGTATTTTATAACCATTTTCTTTTTCTTTTTGAGAAATTCCTCTATTATATATTATTTTTCTAATTGCTTTTGTACCTGTGCCAAGGAGGCTTGTTGATCCATTCTTTCTTGATGAGGAAGAATATAAAATTCTTTAGCCCAAATTTTAAGGGACTTTTTCATCACTACCAGTTTTGATTACCATACAAAGGAGAGAAACCCAAAGATTTGAATATTCCAAACCTCTTTAACAATATCACAAACGTCATGATATGTAACCAATTTGGGTTTAACTTGAAATGTATGGGCACATAGTTGAAAGGGACATCTAGAAGTAAGAGAATAGGATTGTGATTAGATAATTTTTTGATTGGAGGATCCTACATGAGATTGTGAATTCCTACAAAAATAAATTACTATGAATATGAAATTTATCTAACTTTGTTGCTATGCACTTGGGATCAACCATTTTATTGCTCCAAGTGTATTTTCCATTTGAAAATTTGATGTTTGCAAGGTCCCATTCACTAATGATGTCTTGCATTTTCTCTATCATAAGATCCTGTTGATACGTGGTTGTCATTATGTCAACCTAAGCAACACTAGGATATGCCCTGCCTTTTGTCGAACCAAATTACATGACAATTCATGATTTCTCGAGACTGGACTATCCTTGTTGGATTCTCCTCGTTGGGTTGATTCTGGTGGTATGTAGTACACCACGAGAGGCCTCACTGATTGTGAGTTATGCCTACTTGAAGATGAAGGACCCGATTTGTGGGTAAAAACCCTAAAAAGTGGTGATGTGGATCTCTTTCATTCCCCAACACAATATGATCATAAAATTAGGGATTCTATCAAACTTCTATGGTTGGAATATTGCAAGGAGGGTCTCAAAGATTATTTTTTGTTTCAAGTAAAAAAATAAACCATATCCCAAGGGAAGATGACCTCATTCCTTGGGCTTCAAGGTATTATTAAAATTGAAATTTCCCCTAAAGTACAAATCAGTCTACCTATTTGGAAGCCCCTTCCCAAGTCATAAGAAAAATTATAAAAATATTTTACATTCTCCTTCCTTATTCAATGCACTTAATGATTATCGTTTGAATAATATAGCTCTGAAATCTTTTTTAGCCCCTATGGAGACAAAGCTATATAAGACAAGAGGGATCTAGTTCATTTTGTTTTGGTCTTTTGGGGATTTGTTTGGATGACTCATTTCAGGTGCAGACTAAAGGTTACGTGTTAAATATTTAAGGTTCGATCTTGTCAAGAAGAACTAGCCACAAATCTGAAGATCAGTCAAAACACCATACTTAAGATTAACCTTGTGATTGTTTGGTGGATTTTTTCCTTACAACAAGACTTAGACCATACTTAAAAGCAACTAAGGTCCACCACAAGGACATCCAACCTACCTTTTGAAGATTATTGAGGACTATATGATAAAAAAATAAATTGTGAAGGACGTGTTTGATATTGTGGTTCATTTATATGAAGTTTCACCTAAAGCCTATCATGTTAGGTCCTCCTTTTTTAGTAGATTTTAAGGGTATCAATGTGTTTGTTCATCTCTTTGCTAAGTTATCATTCATCTCTGTAATTGTGACCCTCTTTAGGGCATCAACTCAAAACATAAATATATTATCTTTGAGTTTTGAAGGCCTACAAAGAAATCAGACTAGTGATCTCTATTACAGATTGTCTCAATACACAAAGGAGATTCGATGAGGGCTCGTTGATGGCACAGATCATGAGAAATTTTTATAGCCTATTCTTTGATGATGCACTATGATATATAAGCCTAAAACAATAAGTATCTACGCATAATTTTGGTTGCTGATACGAAGGCATCTACATCACAAAATTCTGTAATCAATTTAAAGGTCTTGGCATAACGCTTGGCATCACGTTTCTATATTGTGCATTGTCTTGCATAACTTGTAATGTATATAAGTGAAGAAGTGATACAAATGGGCTCTCAATCCTATCTCTAGTGTGTGTGTGTGTGTGAAATAAAATCAAGTTGACCTACACATACATTTGTATCAAAAGATATACGATGATCAGACGAATGTAAGATAGAGCAGATTATTTACTTTGTTGTATAACCATGAGCAAGGTTTTCAATTTTTTTATTCAACAACCTTTGTTGAATAGTAACTTGAAGTGGTAATGGCTGTAGCCTCCTCAAAGTCACCCTTGTTAAAAGTACTCTATTACTCTAAGGAAGAGAGTAAGAATCATGTTATGCAGAAGTCAGAGAAAGAAGTAAAGGTCACATAGTCTCGTTATTAAATGTACCACACCTACAGAAAAGGTTTCAAGACATCCTCAGGGCTTATCACTGCACTACAACGGAATAATTATCTATTTGTTGTCAAGCCAAGTGAAGGAAACAATAAGGTTTTATCATTGATTCCTTGAACAGTTGAGGTACAGATTCCATAAATTATTAAGTTACATGTAATTGAATATTTGAAAGGTTTATTGAAGGGTTTCACAGTTGAGGCTGCAAATTATTTATTGTAAAGTAGGTCATTTTCCTTGGTATGGGAGCCCACATATTTTATAAAAATATAATATTTTTAAGTGGGTGATTATCCCTCGTACGAGATCCCATAATTTTTTTTAAAAATCATTATCATCTCAAGGAGGTTGGGTGTTGCTAGGCAAGTGGTTGAATTCACCCTCGGTTGGAGCCTAAAAACACTTCAGGGTGGTAGGGTGGTGTTAGGGAAATCTTGAGCTTGCTAGGGAATTGGAGCATCCTTTTAGTTGTTGTTGATAAAATCAGGGCATTGGAGCATCCTTCCAATTGGAGCTGGAAAATTGAATTCTTTTCTAGAGTACCAGGGAGTTAGGGATTCCCTTTTTGAGTTGGAGTTGAAGCTTTAATGTACTCATAAATTATTAGAGAATGCTTCGGTGGGTTTTTGTCTCGGAGGGGGTTTCCACCTAAAAATTCTTGTGTCTACTATCGACTACTTATTTATGTTTTGAATTGTTGCTGAAGATTAATTAATGCTTTGAAAAGATTAATAAGTTACTAATTGCTAAGAAATATTGATTCACCCCCCTCTCATTATTTCCAACAATTGGTATAAGAGTAGGATATTTCACTAGTTGTTTAACAACTCGAAGGAGATCATGGAGTGGAATAAGCCAAGAATTTTAATACTCAATGGGAACAACTATGCTTTTTGGACTGGAAAGATGAAGGCATATCTTCAAGCACAAAAATTTGATGTTTGGAATGTGTGATGACCGAATACAAGGAACCTTTGACTCGTCCTTTGGATGATGATAATCGAAGGATTTACGAGAGAAATGCTAAAGCTAAAAATTCCCTCATGTGTGGTGTGAGATTCTATATATGTCAAAATAATGCACTGCAAATTAGCGAAAGAAATCTGGGAAAAGCTTCAAAATGCATATGAAGGAGACAAGAATGTAAAGGAGGCTAAGCTCTAGACTCATCGAGGTCAATTTGAGTAGCTGAAAATGAACAAGGAGGAAAACATTGCAACTTACTTTCTCCATGTTGATTAAATAGTGAATGGTATAGAAGCATTGGGAGAACCAATGCAAGCAAGACAATTGTCTGAAAGGTTCTAAGATATCTTCGAGAGAGATTCGATGCTAAAGTCTTTGTTAGAGAAGAAAGAGATGACTTGGAAAATATCAACATGGACCAGTTGCATGGAATACTTACAATAATGAAATGAGGAAAGAACAAGAAAATTATTCTAACCGAAAAGCAACATTTACAACATCCAATAAGAATGGGAAGAACAAACAGGAAACAAAACCAAGCTCCAGTTGTCGTGAAGAAGAAGAACACTCAGATGAAGAATTTCCAACTTTGTGAGAAAGATGAAAAGAGGAACATGTAAGTTCAAAGGTAAACTTCCATTAATATGTTTTAGTTATGGTGAGATTGGTCACTTTATAGATAATGTCCTCATAAGAATTCTAGTAACAAAGATGAAGTACCTAGAAAAGGGAAGAAGGGTCAAAGAATATTCAAAAAGCAAAGTAAAAGTAAAGGCTTTAAGAAAAAAAAAAAATTCTAAAGAAGGCAATTCCTCGTCTAAAGAAGAAAGTGACAGTGACAAAGAAAATGACGCAAAAAGAGTGTTATTTATGGCTAGGGACAACATGAAGTAAGTACTTGAAGAAGAATAAGGAGATGATGAAGAAATGGACGAGATCAAATTTCAAAATCAAATGGTAAGATTTATAAGGGATCTCAAGGTTGAAAGAGGAAACGTCAAATATATCGAAGTTGAAGTGAAGATAGAAAAGGAACATGCCAAAATCCTCAATAAGAAGAATGAAAAATCGAAGGAAGCCATTATCAAACTTAAAGTACATTGGAAGAAGCCATAAAAAATGAAGATTATCTCAAAAGAGAACTTGAAGAAAGCAACAAGGCCAAGGAAGATTTAGAAGCAGTGATAGTCTATCTACAAAAGGAATTAGGGAAAATAAGAAATGTTGAGCGGAATTTTGAAAACAATTCCAAAGCATTACATTAGCTCATCAATAATCAAAGGTTGCACAGTGACAAGACATGATCGAGCTATAATGAAATGTTTGTAAAAGGCTCAACCTCTTCCACGACAAAAAAGGGAGATGGATAGAAAACTTATGCAATAATTGCTAGAGAATCTATTGAGAAGGAAAGATGATTGCCAATAGAATAGAAGGTTCAAGACCAACAAGAAGGATCATGGAGAACAATATCACAAATAAGGTTTCCCCATCTTAGCTATCAAAATATATTTCTTGGTGTTTGTTATTCAGGTGGAAATTTTGGAAATAAAGTTGTAAACTTTCAAGCCTATGGTAGGAACATAAGCAATTTTGGAAGGTCTTTCAGGAATGATTAGCCCACAAACTCGTAGGAGGATTACAGGCAAAACTAAAATAGGTTTGGTTATTTAATCAATGAAGTAGAATGTCATAAATGAAAAAAAAATGACATTTGGCTAAATATTGCAGGTTAACTGCTTCCGTGAGGGAATCACAACTTAATCAAAATGCTCAAGTGTGGTGGAATAACACTGAAAGATGCGCACTTGCCCTAAAAGCTCAAAGCAAGAAGAATGTGTGGTATGTTGATAGTGATTGCTCAACACATATTAACAAAGGTAGGAATAAATTTATATCTCTGAAAGAAGGAAAGGAAAGGAAAGGATGGAACAATGTCTTTTGGAAATGATGGATCTACAAACATTATAGGAATAGGAACAATCAAGCTTGGAGGAAAGTATGCTACAACAAAGGATGTGCTTCTCATTGAAAATAAAAATCATATTCAGCTGAGTGTAAGTCAAATATGTAATCAGGGACACACGTTGCTCTTTGATTCAAAGAAATGTGAAATAAGGAGAGGAAAATCTGGCAAGTTGGTGGCTACTGCAACTAGGACTCCAAAAAACATCTATACTTTGGACGAGACTATTACAAAGGTTGTTTCTTGGAAAAATAAGATGAAAGGTTGCCCTAACACAGATGGATGGGACATATAATCAAAGACTCAACCAGATAACTCAAATCATCAATGTAACATTTAATGAATCTCGTGGACCAAATATTCAAAACAAGGAAGTTCATATTTAGGTGAAACAAAGACACAAAAGGCAGAACCAGAAAAAGTCAAAGAGGAGGCACCATAGTAATTGCAATCAAATGAAGAAACAACAACTACTCAGGAAGAGACAAGAAATGAATAACATGCACCTTTGAAGACTCCCAAGAAATGGTATCAAAATAACCATCTTCATATCAGATCACTGGGGACATCAATGGAGGTGTAGATACTAGAAGAAACTGACAGTTATGCACTCCAAGACAAACCCATATTGCACTCTTGGTCACATTTGATCCTAGCAACTTTGAAGAAACTAATCAAGATGAATATTGGGTAGTAGTGATGAATGAAGAGTTGGATCAAATTGAAAAGAATGATACTTAGGAATTAGTTCCATGACCAAAGGACAAAAATGTCATTGGCATAAAATGGGTTTTCAGGAAAAAGTTGAATGAAGATGGACATATTACTAGGAACAAGGCAAGATTGGTCTGCAAAGGCTATGCACATGTTGAAGAAATAGATTTCAAAGAAACGTTTTTCTCATTTCCAGAATGGAAGCCATAAGGATGCTTTTGGCCTATGTGTGTTTGATGAAGATCAGGGTGTATCAGATGGATGTAAAATCAGGCTCTCTAAATGGAGAATTAGAAGAAGAGGTATACATTGAACAACCTAAGGGATTTTTTCTCAATAAAAATAAATATTATGTTTGAAGGTTAAAGAAGACATTATATGGTCTCAAACAAGCTCCTGGAGCTTGGTATGCTCATCTTGGAAGGTACTTGCAAAAATAAGGGTTCAAGAGAGGAAATGTCGATAGCAACTTTTATGTGAAGGTTGAGCATGATAGTTTGATCATCATTGAAGTATATGTGGATGAAATAATTTGTGGCTGTGATGATGACAGGTTAAGCAAGAAGTTTGCATTAGATATGCAAAGTGAGTTTGAGATGTCATTGCTTGGTGAGTTGAATTTCTTCTTGGGCTTCAAATATCTTAGGAAGATAAGGTCACATTCATCTGTCAAATCAAGTATATCAAAGAAATGTTGAAGAGATTTCAAATGGAAACTTGCAAACCGGTCAACACCCAGATGGTGATAGAGTGCAAGTTGAGATTGGATGACTTATCCAAAGATACAGACTAGAGAATGTATAGATCAATGATTAGTAGTCTTCTATATGTGACAACTTCCAAGCCAGATGTGATGCAAGCAGTTGGACAAGTAGCACATTTCCAAGCAGCACCAAAAGGATCACGTGTTCTTGTAGTGAAGAGAATATTTCGATATCTCAAGGGAACAACAAATTTTGGCTTGTGGTATCCAAAAGGAAATGAATTAACCATCACAACCTATACATATGCATATTGGGAAGGAAGAGTTTATGATTGTATAAGCACCAGTGGAGTAGCTTTCTACTTAGGTGGTTGTCTTGTATCATGGTTGAGAAAAACTCAGTCTTTAGTCTCCTTATCTACATTATAAGCATAATATATAACAACGGTAGCTTATTGTACACATATCCTCTAGAGGAAACAAACATTGCAGGATCTTCAGGTGAAGTTTGATGAACCCATTACGATGTTCTACAATAACACCAATGCCATTAGCATCTCCAGGAACCCTGCATGAATTAAAAAATGAAACACATTGCTATCAAGTTTCACTTTGTTCGAGAGCAAGTTGTAGAGAGGAACGTCAAAGTGGAATATATTGATACAAAGAAACAAAGATCTTACATCTTCACCAAATCATTACTGTGTGAGATATTTGAGTATCTTCGACAAAAACTTGGATTATCCCAAGTGCACATTGAAATTATTTTTATTCAACCAAGTAGACAAGGGGAGCAGGGGTAGGTTACAAGTCCATAGCATCAAGAAGCTTGTCAAGGGGAGTCACAATTTTCCATTGATGTCAAAGGGGAATAGAAAGCGGGTCGGGAAGATTAGAGGCATGGGGTCAGGGGGAGCAGTGATCACAAGGGGAGTATGTGTGTTTCCATCAATGCCAAAAGGGGATATTGTCGACATGTGGTTATCATTGGTGTCAACCACTCTAGCACCAGGAGATTCCCCACATTTTATTGACCCAAATGACATGAAAATTCATGATTTCTCGATACCAAACCATCCTTGTTGGATTCTCCTCATTGAGATGATTTTGGGGGTATGTGGCACGCCACAAGAGGCCTCACAGTTTGTGAGTTATGCCTATTTGAAGATGAAGGACACAATTTGTGGGTAAAAACCCCAAAAGGTAGTGATGTGGCACACTTTCATTAGCCAACACAATATGATCATGAAAATAGGGATTCTATCAAATGTCTATGGTTGGAATATTGCAAAGAGGGTCTCAAAGATTAATTTTTGTTTCAAGTAAAAAAGTAAACCCTACCCTAAGGGAAGACAACCTCATTCATTGGGCTTCAAGGTATTATTAAAATAAAAAATTTCCCCTAAAGTACAGATCGGTCTACCTATTTGGAATCCCCTTCTCAAATCAATTTTTTTTTTATAAAAAGGATCTAAGTCCTCCTTCCTTATACAATGCACTCAATGATTATCATTTGACTAATCTAACTCTGAAATATTTTTCGTACCCTTTGGAGACAAAGATATATTAGACGAGAGGGATCTTGGTTCATTTTGTTTTGATTTTTTGGAGATTCATTGGGCTGACTCATTGCAGGTGGAGATTGAAATTTATGTGTTAAATATTTGAGGTTCAATTTTGTCAAGAAGAACTATTCGCAGTCCTGAAGAGAAATTAGAACACCATACTTAAGATTATCCTTGTGATTTTTCAGTTGAGATTTTCCTTGCAATAAGAATGTCGTACTTAAAAGGAACTAAGGTATGCCACAAGGACATTCAACCTACCTTCTAAAGATGACTGAGGGCTATATCATCAAAAATTTTCTGGGAAGGACGGTTTGTTATTGCAACTCATTTATCTGAAGTTTCACTTGAAGCCTATTATGTTCGTTCCTCCTTTCAGATTATATTTGAAGGGTATCAAGGTGTTCATTCAGCTATTCATAGAGTTATCCTTCATCTATGTAATTACAACCCTCTTTAGCGCATCAACTCCAAACATAAATGTCTTATCTTTGAGTTTTAAAGGCCTACAAAGAAACCAAACTAGTGATATCTATTATGGATTGTCTGAATACACATAGGAGATTCAAGGAGGGCTCGTTGATGGCACAAATCATGAGAATTTTTTACGGCCTATTCATTGATGATGCATTGTGATATCTAAGCCTAAAATGACAAGTATCTATGCCTAATTTTTATTGATGATACAAAGGCATCTGCAACACAAAATTCTCCAATCAGCGTAAAGGTCGTGGCATACCTTTTGGTATCACATTTCTATATTGTGCATTTTCTTGCACAACTTGTAATGTATAATAATACATGAAGAGGTGATACAACTGAGATCTCAATCCTATCTCTGACGAAAAGGCTATTAGAGGCCTACCTTTCAGGAATCATTAGTGACAACTAATATATATATATTTCTGAAATGAAATCAAGCTGACCTGCACATACAATTGTATCAAAAGTGCTATAGTGATCAAACGAATGTAAGATAGAGTAGATCCTTTTTTTAGGGTTTCAATTTGTTTATTCAACAATCTCTGTTGAACAACAACTTGAAGTATTAATGGTTTTAGCCTTCTCAAAGTCACCCTTGTTACAAGTACTCTATTACTCTCAGGAAGATAGTAAGAATTATATCATGCCGAAGTTAGAGCAAGAAGTAAAGGTTACATAGTCTCATCATTAAAGGTACTGCACCTACAAAAAGGGTTTTAGGACATCCTCAAGGCTTATCACTACACTACATCAAAATCATTTAATTATCTATTTGTAGTCAAGCCAAGTGAAAGAAACAATTACTTTTCATAATTGACTCCTTGAACAGTTGAGGTATGGGTTCCATAAATTATTCAATTACATGTCGTTGAATATTTGAATCGTTTTATTGAAGGGTTTCATAGTTGAGGCTACACATTATTCCTTGTCCCTAATACAGGATCCCACATAGTTTGGAGAAATATACTATGTATAAGTAGGTCATTATGCTTGGTATAAGATCCCACAATTTTTGTCAAAATTCATTATCATCTCAAGGAGGTTGGGTGGTTCTAGGAAAGTGGTTGAAGTCACCCTCAAGTTGGAGTCTGAAAACAATTCAAGGAAGTAGGGTGGTACTAGGGCAAGCTTGAGCTTGTTAGGGTGTTGGAGCATACTTTCAGTTGTTGCTGATAAAACCAGGGTGTTGGAGTGTCCTTCTGATTGGAGCTGGAAAATTGAACGCTTTTCTAGAGTACTAGGGAGTTGGGGCTTCCCTTTTTAGTTGGAGTTGAAGCATGAATGTACTCATAAATTATTAGAGAAGTGTTCAGTGGTTTTTGTCTCGAAGGGGGTTTCCACCTAAAATTTATTGTGTCTATTGTCTACTCCTTATTTATGTTTTGATTTGTTGTTGAAGATTAATTAATGCTCTAAAAATATTAATAAGTTACTAATTTCTATGAAATACTAATTCACCCCCCTCTTAGTATTTCCAACAAACCCCTAACATTGGATCTTACTTTATTTTTGGAGGATGAAATGGTGGTATTGAAATCTCCCTCGATAATACAATTCTCAATATTGCGAAATTTTTTTATCTCCTGCAAATAATCCCATAAACCAATATTTTCTAGATAACGAACAAGGGAATCAACATTAATTATATGAAACATTTTCCTTGTTTCTAAATGAATAAATTTATTGGTGATCCAATTGTTTGAACATAAGGAAACACACTTTATGAAAGAGAATAGTACGATAAGGTGAGTAAATCCCTTGAGGCGCATCTTGATCCTTTTGTTGTTGCTTTATTACTTTTCCATAGATTTTCTCTCACTGTTATTACTTCTTCTACATTTGTTTTGTTTCTTGAATTAAAACAATAGTATTATTTTTAGAATTCCATGGCCATGCTCTTCTCGAGAAGGGGGTAAACCCTTTGGTGTCTGAAAGACCTAATGAGGTTTGTTAAGAACCCACTACAAGTTTGGGTGGATTTCTTATGTCCTATTTTTGATAACCTGTATCACATTAAATTAGGAAAATTCCAAAGTGGAATTTATTTAATAACTTCTCCATATAATGAGACCTTCCTATTTTAGGGAAGCCTACATGAAGACCTTGAAGTGTGTACATGTCCTTCTTTAGCAAAACACATATAATGTTCTTTGAAATCCATGGTGACTCATCCCATTGTGCATAGACATTCTTCCCTTAATACTATATTACAACCATTCATATTGATGGAAAATAGACGGGTTTTGAGTTGATAGTCTCTCATATGGAGTTTGAATTTTTACAACCTCCCCCACATTTCATCATACCTCCATTGGAGATCATGAATGGTTTCTTTTTCCACCCTTTTGTGATGAAATTGTAAATATTTCCATTGTTAACTAGGACTAAAACCTTATAGTGCTTGTTCTAGCCTATGGGTTTCAAGGTTTGTTGATCCTTGATAATGCATGTAGGGATATCATGGGTTCTTCATGAGGGAATGGAGGTTCAATATTTTCTTAAGTCTGAGTGTTGGTGTCTTCAAATTGAAACATTGATGTCTCTTTAGTAGTTATGTCTTTAGTTTGGGCCTAAGTGGTCAAATCAATTTGGAACAATTTTTACTCTTTGTACCTAACACACAAAGCATATTTTTCATCACGATTATAGTAGAGTCCATGTATTTAGTGGTATTCCATTTCCATTGGAGACAACCTTTGTACTTTCAAGGGATAAGTAGGAGTTTTTCTTGGTGAATTACCTTGGAGAGGATGATAATGTAATGAATTCTAGATGGAAATTAGGAATGAATGTTGGTATTTTAATTTGTGCATTAATCATTATTTCACCTTTTAGGGATCTCTTGGTTGCTTCTAACCATGTAGTAAGATGTTGCATTCTGGATTTTTCTTGAATTTTCTCCTTGTGGCTGCTAATGAAACATTCTTTATAGAAGGAATATATTACACTCTCTATATGGATGGTTAATTACTCAAAGGACTCCCTAAAGTAAGTGAATAAGCCTATTCAATGTAACTTGGTAAGTCAACTCAAATAATGAGTATCTCTATTGAAACGTCCATGGAAAACTTTATTGATCTGACTCCAGGAAATGTAGCCTAGATATTATTTTTTATTCCATTTACACCATTTCCATAATTTTAGATCTAAATATAAGACCCCTACCCTGAGTTTCATAATGACATCAATGATGCCTTAGAGGGTGAAGTAGTTTTCCATTTGGGTGATCCATCCTGACATGTTAGGACCATCAAATTTTTCCAAGTCCACCTTAGGAGAAAGATACCATATGTTATTACCCATTGGTTTATTAATGTATAGACTTGAAGAGGGTTGTGGGTGGTTACGTAGTCCTAATTTAGAAGTTTCTTCTTGTTGTAGCTTAATGTGTTGTGCAGTCTAATGTTATTCTTCTTATATGCCTTGAGCTAGCATAATTGGCATCCTCTTAGTCAACATCTTATCTAATTTCTTAGTCAGCATCTTGTTGTTTTTCTCACTTTTCTACATGAGATTCTCATCAAAATCCCCCCCCCCACCCTCCACTTCTTAAAATGGTTTTTTAGGCCATTCAATCTCTTTGAAGTAGAGCAGTTGTTCAAATTATCTAGTAAAGTATGATGTGTTTCTTAGGTATTATCCTTTATGGGTGAGCTCACTAGAAAAAATTACAAATTATTGAGGACAAGTTAGTGTCAAGTGCTATAGCTCTCTAATATACATTTATTGTCGAATAATAGTACTCTATCTAATATCTCAAGGCACTAGCTAAGAAGGCCCAACTTGACTAGCCATGTATTGGAGAGTGGTATCTCTAGTTGTTGTTCTCAGTGTACTATAGCAACAAGACAACTGATCAGTTTATCTAAAGTTGTTTCAGGTATACCTATGAGACTTCCTATATACCTAAAGCTACATGGAAGTGATATTTTGTAGATAGACATTACCTATTGCTTTACTCGAAGGGGTACCAATAGGGGTTACAAAGGTGTCTAATAATGAGATTCCACATGCATTTTATACGTGTATTCTTCCCCTACCACAATTTTACCCACTTAATGATATATCGCTATGTTATATAAAGATGTCGAAACATGTCTCTTAAAAAACAATTTAAAAAATGAGCTTGCTAACCCAAGAAAAAGTTCTTTAAATCACCAAAAAACTTGTGCAAAGGAAAGTTTGAGGTTGAAAATGTAAAATGATCTCAATTTCTACTATACTTATTGAATTAGCTATTATGGCCCCTATTATGACATGCCGCACCTTTTATGGATCTAATTGCATTGGTTTACTCAAATCTATGTGCTCTATTAAAAGATATCCAACCTATGAAATTCATAGTCAACACTAGAAAAAATCCCCCAAAAATTACCGATTTTAAATTGCAGATAACTTCACTTCTTGGACTCTATTTGGAAATTATTTTTGAAATTAGTTATTTTTGTAGAGGAATTGAATTATTAGATTATATTCTTGAAATTTTGGACATTAAGTTTCAGAAATCAACCTGAATATTTCCATCCTCTTCTTTTTACGTAAAAAACCAAGAGAAAGGAAAAAAAAAATCCCACCTTATGCCCCAAAATTCTCCCACTTCATGCCAAAGAGATTTGATACCACTTGTAGTGTAATTCACATGAAATATAGTGAAAAAACCAAAGCATAAGATAAAAGAGAGATAAACCCTAGGAAAATGTATCTTTGATTAGAAAAAATAGAGAGTTATGTTTACTTGCCTCTTTGAGGGGGCAACCTCCAAAAGCAATGCTCCACATACAATAACAATTCTTGAAAAAATATTACATAGTTTTCTATTCAGTGGATTGCTACCTATGGAGAATTTTAGCTACCTATGAGCCCACTTATAATGAGAACCTACTAACTAATTTTGGCTTTATTAACAAAAAGACCCATTCATTAGATTGCTACCTATGAGCCCACTTATAATGAGAACCTACTAACTAATTTGGGCTTTATTAACAAAAAGACCCATTTTTATAATGGATGACCATTAATTAACTATTTAATGGGCCTTATTCAATGAAAGTGGCTTCATATATTAATAAAACATCTAAATAAAAGGGGTTAGGGTTGGACCCTAAAACTCAAAGTGTAAAGTTACTTCTCTCTCTCTTTATGTTATTTTGGTTGTTTGGGCCTGCATAATAGTAAATATGTGACTTATGTGTATGTTAGTTATGCAATCATAACTTACATGCATACATGGCTATGATTATGTAATGAATTAGTTGTTTACTGGAATATTAATTACTTGGTTAATTAATTCTTGTAATTGGAATTTTTATTTTATGGATTTAAAATATGTAAAGTCATGATAGACATTCACTAGCTTTGTTGGTTTGTTGTAATTAAACTTCATGAAAACTTCAAATATATCAAAGATTCAACATGTGATTGAAGAGTTTACCTTTGCAATTTAT
Organism: Pinus taeda; assembly: GCA_000404065.3. Taxonomy (NCBI): domain Eukaryota; kingdom Viridiplantae; phylum Streptophyta; class Pinopsida; order Pinales; family Pinaceae; genus Pinus; species Pinus taeda. The sequence goes on from APFE030605096.1 coordinate 195,220, forward strand.
TACCTAGAACTTCAAGGGTGGGGATACTAACCTAGTAATGGAGGTAATTGATGAGGCTTGGGGGAATGTGCATGGAGAAGTGATAATTAGGGGGTGTTGAAATATGTAACTAGGTTCAATCTTCATAATGGCATATCTAATCATGATTTTATGTATTTAATGAAAAGAGAAAAATAAATTTATTATTTGTGTTCTTGAGGCATGGGTTTCATGCTCAAGGAAAATTTATTTTTAGGTCAAGCACCCATTGAGTGCTTCTGGTTTTGTCATAAAGTCAATTGAGTCAGTGTCATGTATTAAAGACCCATTTGGGCATGTTACATATTGTAAAGAAAAAATTATCGAGTTAAAATAGAGTCAAAAGACCCTCCAAGACCTTGTCATGGCACAAAGATCAAGTCGACCTACATGAACGGACAAGTCAGCCTCAAGAATTAGCAATTCGTACCCCTTACAAGCCTATAAATAAGAAGGAATTCGACCTCATTTGCACTCTCACTCAAGAAAGTTCGATCTCCTCAAGGTCAAAGTTGTGAAGCTTCAAGGTTGAAGTTGTGAAGTTGCAAGGTTAAATATGTGAATCTGCCTCTAGATTGAAGTTGTGAAGCTTCTAGGTCAAAGTTGCATTAAGGTCGAAGCTGTGAAGTTGCTAGGTCAAAGTTGCTAAAGTTGATTGGTCGAAGTTGTTGGAAGCTCAAAGTTTGTCGCTGGAAGTTATGTAAGGAAAGCTCATCAAGAAGGAAGGATGAATTGGTCTTGGATGGTCTTCGTCAACGGTCATAGGTCTTGGAATTCGTCAATTGAAATTCTATAAGAAGAGAAGGATTCTTATGGGTTTTCCCGTCAGTTGGAAAGGTTTTGGCCATGGATGGTCACCTATATCTTGTGTTTTATTGTCTCATTGCTCTTTATGATTTGGTAGTTGTTTGATGATAGAGAACACTAATAATAATAAAGGAAAGAAGAAGTTAATCAAGTAAAGTAAAAATACATCACAAGCAGTTATCAAAGTAAGAGAAATCACCTAAACTTGTTGCCCCCTATATATCTCAACATGGTATCAGAGCTAAGGTGACTACATCAAAGAAGGGAAACACGAAGAAGGATACTCTAGTGCTAAAGTATAAAGAGATAATCTTGGAAACATAAAGAGTAGAAATCATCAAGAAGGAATAACCCTCTCATCATATTGAAAGGGAATAATTAAGAGCATCAAAGAAGACCTCAAACCCTAACTCATACAAAGAAGTGTGCCGCACTTGAAGAGTTCTTGGGAAACTCACACATTCTACAATCATTATCACAAGGAAGGAAGAGAAAAGAACTTTTGGGTCTATTTTTCTGGGCTATATTCTCCACACATGCGAAGTATTAAGACATCCTTCTATAGCAACATGTATCGAATTGCATCCACCATCAAGGATTAAGTTTTGTGCCAAGAAAGGTCTCCTTTGCAAGCCAAAATAACAAGAAAAATAATTCAAGTCAAGAAAAGTAGAAAGGAGGCAAATTTGTCCATCTTCTAGCCACAAAAGGCTGAAACAGAACTACCACAACAAGCCGAAATTTTGAAGAAGGGCCAAAATTCGAAGTTGTGAAACAAGTTTAACTAACGTTGTCTTGAAGGAAGAAAAGAAGGAAAAAATGTTGTTATCATCATCAAGGACTCAGTGTGATCTCCCTTTGAGCCAAGGATCACTTTTGAAGAAATACATATTCACCAAGAAGACATCTCCTATTATCTACATAATCATCAAAATCAAGAAGGCATCAAGTTGAATATTTCATCATCTAGGACTATCTTCGCTTGACAAGTAAGTATTTTTATATCTATATTTTAATATGTCAAAATGACTTCATATTGCAAGGAGAGAAACAAATTGGCTAGGTTGTCAAACTTTCTTGCATGATGGAAGAATAGGATAGATTTGATCCTCATGGAAAATGAAGTCATTGGTCATGTTAAGGGTTTAATTGTCGAACCACCAAAAGAAGAAGCTCAAGCTCTACAAGATTAAGATATGAAAAGAAAAAGGAATAGCCTCATTCTTTATGAGGGTGTTAGAAATAAGAGACTAAATCCAAGAATTGGGAGAAATAATGTCTGACAAGGAAATGACTACCATAGCACTCAATGGACTACTAGAGGAATGGGGTAGCTTCACATCAAGCATCTATGGGAAGAAGGAAGCGACTCCATTCAATGAACTATGGTCAATGTGAACAATCTAAGAAACTAGGTTGAAGACAAAAATCGATGTAGGATCAAATGAGCAAGCTCAAGCATTTGCTGCCATGGCTAGAACAAAAGAGAAGTTTGGGAAGCTTGGTCCTCAGAAAAGAAGAACATGTTGAAGGTTCAATGTTACAGATGTCATGACTATGGGCACTACAAGAGAGATTGTCCAAAGCTCAAGAAGTACAACAACAAAAGAGGAAGGGAAGAATCCCATATCACTGAAGAATTGGAAGAAGTTGAAAAGAAGAAATCCAAGAAGGAGGAAGTAAAATATCTCTACTATGATTAAAATAATCTTCCTCATCTAGTTCTTTTCAAGTTTCTAGTTCAAGTTTTTTGTTGTAAAGTATATCTATCATGGTAGGAATCATTAGAAGCATGATAGGATGCATCATGTTAGGGGATGGCATCATAAAAACATATGATTGAAAGCAATATCTTGTGGCATCATCATAAAGAAGCATGAAAGATAGTTGAAATAAAAATAGTTGAAATAAAAATATATGGTTGTAACCTATAGAAAGATGTAGCTCTTGGTAACCTCATTATAAAGTGGAATTAAAATTAAATAAATTCGGTCTCCACCTTAATTTATCTAACCACATCCACTGAGATCTTTGGGCCAGAATCGATGGGTGTTCGGCATTGAAAGCCCTTAAAATTGAACAACGGAAATGTTTAAAGCTTAATCTTAAATTTGAGAAACTAAATAAGACTTCGGACCCCACTAACCTTCCTTCTCTCTCCAGGGTTAACCACGCACAAGTCTCCTTTTTAAACTCACTGGTTTCAAGTTCTGTTCGTGGCAACATCGTTAGCCAACCCACGCCGATGAAAACTGCAACCGCATTTGCTCAAACAAACGCAATACAAGGGGAAGCAAACATCCTCCATACTTCCGGGTAACGTGGTTCTGAAGTTTACAGCGAGATCGAGCTAAAAGGGATGGTTGGTGAACAAATTTTTGAATGTCCTTCTAGCCATCACGCGGCCCAGCTGGGTGATGCATCCACTACGACTCAAAATACATCGCAGGTTGAAGCTACAACTGAGGCTGGAGCTGAAGCTAGCAGAAAATCTGCGGAATACTTTGCCGATGTCTCTAGCTATATGACAGCGGAGGGGGTTGATGGACAAGTTTTTGGATGTCCTTCTAGCCATCACGCGACCCAACCTGGTGCTGCATCCACTATGACTCAAAATTTGCAGTGAGATCGAGATAAACGGGACGAGACATTCAGGTTGAAGCTATAGCTGAGGCTAGAGCTGAAGCCAACAGAAAATCCATGGAATATTATGTCGATGTCTCCAGCTATATGACAGCGCAAGGGGTTTCCAGAACCGGTTCTGAAGGCTGCGATGTCATACGAATTTCTGAATGTCGTAACAACCACAACCCAACCCAACCGGATGTTGCTCCAACGTTAGCTGCAGACATAATTCAAGAGTCGTTGCAGGCTTCCATGGAGTGTGATGTCTCCAGCAATATGACCGCAGATGAGCACAACAGCAAGAATGGCAAGCTTGGGAGAGCAACAACGATACCCACCTCGATAAGTAAACACGTTGTGAATTTTTCCAGCAACCAAATTGACTAGAACACTCTTAATCTCCTTGAAAAGGGATTAAATTTCGCCATTTCACCATGCACCATCCCCAAAGAAGACCTTCTTTGCAACATTGAGTAGGATCAAGGAATTAACTAACCACATTAAAAAAAAAACTATTAGATAGGATTGTTCCATCATCCTCAGAAAATCCTGCTCTCCCAAAAGCAATATTTCTAAACAAGAACATCTAGCATTCAAAACCTTAAACTAAAACCCTAATATTGTGGTTCTAAAAGCTGACAAATGTGGTGCAACCGTCATCATGAAACACAAATGATTATAATGAAAAGATGATAGATCACCTCACCAACAGTGGTTGTTGCGTTATATAAAATAAGAATCCCAAAAAAATATATCTCCAGAAATATACAAAATCTCATAAAAACAAGTAGAGAGCATAACATTAAAATCTAATAGAAAAAACCCCTACACCCCTAGGATCTATGGAGCCCCGAAGATACACAAAGAAGGTATCCTCATAAGACCCATTTTCAATACCATAGGAGGTCCCACTTACCATCTGGCAAAACCTATGGTTGGTAACACAAGTTCCTTTGTCAAAGACTCCACTCACTTCATCAATGAGATCAAACATTTAAACCTTGATTCGAATGACATATTAGTCAATTTTGATGTTATATCTCTCTATACCAACATTTCCATAAATGAAGCCATGAAAGTGGTCCACAAAATCACAAACCCTGACACATCCAAGTTAAGTCTCAAATCAACTTTCTTCAACTTTAAAGATGAAATTTATGAACAAATTTGCGGTGTAGCCATGGGATCTCCTTTGTCTCCTATCATTGCTAATCTCTTTATGGGGGATTTTGAAACTAGAGACATTGAATCTTCCCCATTAAAACCCAAACTTTGGAAGAGATTTGTAGATGACACTTTCATTATTTGGCCTCATGGAAAATAAAAATTAAACATTTTCTTACAACACCTAAACAATCAATCTAATTCTATCAAGTTTACGATGGAAATGGAGGAAAATGGCAACCTTCCCTTTCTTGACATGTTAATCAATAGAAACCAAGATGGTTCCATATCCCACCAGGTCTATCGTAAGAAAACCCACACGGAACATCATCTACATGCCAACTCTCACCACCATCCATCCCAAAAAAATGGTGTTCTCAACACTCTGGCAACCAAGGTTGAACATATAATTTCGGATCAGGATCACTTTGAAAAAGAGAAGAACCATCTTATGAATGTATTAAAAAAGAATGGATACAATAAACACCGAGTGATCAAAGCCTTTACGAATGTTGAGAATCCCAAAAACAAAAAACCTCTAGATGATCATGTAGGCAAGGTTCACCTCCCTTACATGTTAGGCACAACAGACAAAATTGCATACATTTTGAAAAAGAACAATATTAGAACCACCTTAAAACCCATGAATACCATTAGCACATTCCTAAAATCGGTCAAACTTCCAGTTGATTCCAAATGCCACAAAGGATTTTACATGGTTCCTTGTTCATGCGAAAGAACCTACATTGGGGAAACCGGTCGATCTATCCTTACCAAGATTCAAGAACATGCCGCCGACATAAAACACATATGCTCTAAAACCTCAGCCTTGGATAAACATTCCAGTAAAACCAATCATCATGTTTGTATTGGGAACTCCAGTGTGGTGGCCAAAATCGATCATTATCACCATAGAAAATTTAGAGAGGCCATAGAAATAGGTAAACACCCTAACAACCTCAATTGAGATGAAGGATGGAAAATAAGTGACACTTGGATTCCTACTTTAACCTCCTAACATCTCCCCTCCCCTCTTTTCACTAGACCTTTCACCTCCATTCCTAACCTTACTTTTCTACCTCTACACCTCACATTCTAAATAATCACTAACCCTAATCTGAATTTTTATTTCAGATTTTAACTAAAAATGTAAAGTTTTATAAGTCAAAAATTAAAAATTCTGAATTAAAATTATTTTTAACTAAATAATTTCAAAATTTGGAGTAATACTAATATCAAATATTATTAATAATTAATATTAGTATTAACATTAATTCTTAATCATTCATTTCTAAAATAGAAATTAAAATCAATTCTGATCATTTATTTTAAAGTTAAATCAATTCTAAATTAAAATTAATTAAATGAATTTTACTTTAAATCTTAATCAAAATATAAATTAATATTAATATTTAGCATTACTAATAATTTTTAAAAATTAAAATTAAGATTAAATAAAATTAATTAAATTAAAAATAATAAATAGATAAATTAATTGAAATAAAATTAATTGAAACTATTTTTAATTAGATTAATAGTAATATCAAGATTATTAATGATAATATTAATATTAACATGAATCCTTAATCATTTATTATAAAGTGGAATTAAAATTAAATGAATTCCTAATAATTTATTCTAGATAAAATTAATTCTAAATTAAAATAATTCTAAATCAAAATTAATAAAATGATTACTTGAATCTTAATAAAAAACAATTATATTAATATTAATATTAACATTACTAATAATTTTAATTTTAAAAATTTAATAAAATTCTAAAATAAAATTAATTAAAAAAATATAAAAAAAAAAAATAATATATAATAAAATATATAAATAATAATAATAATAATTAATTAATATTAATTAATTAAAATAAATAAAAATTAATTGAAATTATTATTATTTTTATTTCATTCCTAATCTGTAATTCAAATAAATTCCAATAAAATTAAGAGTATCAATTATAATAATTATCAAGTATTCTTAATAATTATTATCATCAATTATTAGCTAAGGCATGGTCAGCTACCAATATTCCCATTCCACCTAGCTCATTCCTCTATTTATTCATTCCTATGAGATCTGTCTTACACACTTATTGATCTATCCTGATGATGAGCCACAGTGGATGGCTCTAAACATCGATTCTAACAATTATGGATGCGATGATTCCGGAAGAAAACTCTACACATAGTACAAATCATAGAAGCCTCAAAACAATAATTTAATATATTTTTGGAGGTGTCAATATGAATGTGGATGTTGATACAACAACTACATGTCATGATGTAAGACCATCACAAAGGTAATTTGATGTTCATTTTTTTTTTTTAACAATATCTCGATGGGCTAATGCAGCGCTACCAAAGGAAAAGTTGTAGATGTCATCCACAACTGATACTCATGTGGTGGGATGATAAGATCCTGAAGAAAACATGATGTGGAGAAGGTAGTTGTATGAAGGAAAGCTAGATATGGATTAGTGAATCACTTTCCGATGAAAGAAAGGATGTCATGAATGAAATGATTCATAAATGAAAGTGATGGATGGTTGATTCCCTACGAAGAAGTCCCAAAATATTTAGGCTCTCTAACAAAGAATAAATTTATGACATCGAAAGAGCGAGTCCTATAAGCAGTGGCTTGTCCCATGATCTCCACCTAGAAAGCAACTGGAAGAAAGTCCCTGGTTAAGGGGAGGCTTGGTCAAGTCCCTAGTTAAGAGGGAGCTTGGGTACATTCCTTTTATAGGAATGGGTGCATTCCTTCACTGGAGTAGGTATATCCTCCCTAGTTGAGAGGGAGAGGTAGACACATCATTCTTGTCTTCACTTGGGAAAAAAGTCAATGGAGCAATGGGTAAGCATTTGGCATGTGATACTCTTTTAAGATGTGGTAGGGCATCCAATATAAGAGTAGTCATAGAGGACCTATATTCTTTGAGGACTGGGAAACCAAGATAAGAATAGTCCTGGTGGAACATACTCTGAGAGAACCCGAGTGGGGTATGTTCCGAGAGAGACAATGATGAGGGTGTCTATAAATCATTGGTCTCACTAGCATTGTGCTCTGATCTATATATATGGGTTACCAATCTGACTCTTCTTATGAGAATTATTCAAATTGAGAATGTCCAAGTAACTTGTATGGATTATGAATACCTCCCTAGTTAAGAGGGGGTGTTGAAATATGTAACTAGGTTCGGTCTTCATAATGGCATATGTAATCGTGATTTTATGTATCTAATGAAAAGAGAAAAATAAGTTTATTATTTGTGTTCTTGAGGCATGGGTTTCATACTAAATGGAAAAAAAATTAGGTCAAGCACCCATTGAGTGCTTCTAGGTTTTTCATAAAGTTAATTGAGTCATTCTCATGTATTGAAGACCCATTTGGGCATGTTACATATTGTAAAGAAAAAATTATTGATTCAAAAGTCCCTCCAAGACCTTGTTATGGCACAAAGATCAAGTCGGCCTCAAGATAACAATTTGTATCTGTCACAAGCCTATAAATATGAAGGAATTTGACCTCATTTGATCTCCTCAAGATTGAAGTTGTGAAGCTGCAAGATCAAAGTTGTGAAACTGCAAGGTCGAAGTTGTGAAGATGCAAGGTCGAATCTGTGAAGCTACAAGGTTGAAGTTGTGAAGCTTCCTCTAGATCGAAGTTGTGAAGCTGTTAGGTCAAAGATATTGAAGTTGCATCAAAGTCAAATTTGCTAGGTTGAAGTTATTGAAGCTACTAGGTCGAAAATGTTGAAGTTTTTTTTGGGGTCAAAGTTATTGGAAGGTCAAATTTTGTTGCTAGAAGTTGTGTAAGGAAACCTCATCAAGAAGGAAGGATGACTTGGTCTTGTAGGGTCTTGGTCAAGGTTCATATGTCTTGGAATTTGTCAATTGAAGTTCTATAAGAAGAGAAGGATTCTTATGGGTTTTCCCCTTAGTTGGAGGGGTTTTGGCCATGGATGATCACATATATCTTGTGTCCTATTGTCTCATTATTCTTTATGATTTGGTGGTTGTTTGATGATAGAAAACACTAATAATAATAAAGGAAATAAGAAGTTAATAAAGTAAACTAAAAACACATCAAAAATAGTTATCAAAGTAAGAGAAATCACCTACTTGTTGCCCCCTAGATTTCTCAACAGGGGGAAGGAAGAAGTGTTGAGGGGGATTTGGAGTCCTCTATTTTTTGATAAATTGGACAACTATGACTTAATTAATGCTTACTAGAGGAGAGAATGATAGTTTTTTGGGATTTTTGGTGAAGAAAGTATTAGCTTGACATCCGGCTTGAGGGACCAATTATGGATTGCTATTCTTGGAGTATTGGGCACAAAAGGCTAGGAAACTAGTGGTTTTAGGAGATAAGAAGCTAGCTATAATCCTAGCCGATAGGGAGGATTATTGTTCCCATTTTGGGCAAGTTCCAACAATGGAAGATCCAAAGGCATCTTCCCATTAGTTGAACCTATACTGCAACTGATTAAATTCATCACTTTGAAGGAGGTATATTCCTATGTTTTCTATGTAAATATATAAAGAAGAATGTTACTTATGAAATTTTAACAATTTATTGTTGTAAAATAAATTACTAATTATATATTGTGATGCTTTTTTAAAAATAGTTGTAATATTACAAAAGATGAGTTTTTATAGCTTGATTAAAGAATTTTGTATTGTAGTTGGAAAAAAAAAGGATAATACAAAGTAAATAGATTATATTACTACATAGCACCCTTTTCAAGGTTGTAAACATTGGGTGGGGTGTTACATGGGCTTTGTTGGGGTTTCTAATCTTCATTGATCATCTGCATATTGGTAGGCTACTGCAATGGGTGTTTCTTCTCTATATGGATTAGATCTTACTTTGCTACCTTAATTGGTTTGATTCTAGTGCTCTTGGCTTAGTCCTTTGTTGCACCTTATAATGTACTTAACCCCAAAAATTTGAACAAAAACAAATACCATAGAGAAAATAGATAAACCCTAAGAAAGATCTCTTTTATCAATAATATTCAAAAAATGAGAGCTATGTTCAATTGCCTATTCAAAGGTACAACCTCTTAGATCAAGGCTCCAAATACAATAGAAAATCTTGACAAAACATTACATAACCTTCTAATTAATATAGAGTTATCCATAGATAATATTAACTACCTATGGGCCCACTTATAAACAGGGCCTACTAAATAATTCAAGCCTTATTAATGAGGACCCTTTTTTCAATGAGTTACTATTAACTAACTATTTAGTGGGCTTTATTCAAGGAAGGTTACCTAATACATCAATAAGGTATCCCAAGTAAGGGGGTTATGGTAGGACCCTATTAAAATTGGTCATCTAGCTTCTTCTCCTCAAAGGGAGCTTCAACCTAAGTGCATGGGTAATGAGGTAACCTTATCTACCAAGAGTAATTGGGTCAAGCATATTTGCTTCATTTGCTTCTCTTTGATTATATGCATTCTTGTTCCTTTTCTTATTTCATTTGATTTGGAGATAGTTATTAGTTTTCTTTTGCTTGGGGAAAAGTGACTTTACAGTTATGCATAGCAGGTCCATAGCCTTCTTTATTGCTTGTTTGTTTTCTTCTCTAAGCTAATTAGCTTGCTATAAAGTTAGGGGAAATTAGATTAACACCTAAGGGTTCACCAAAATTACATCGTAACAATCTATTACTTGTTGTTCATGTGCTCTCATTAGGTTTAAAAATTGTTATATAGGTTGAATACTTCCATTTTTAACTCTTAATTTCCCTACAAGTATCTTAATTAGATCATGAAGACAATGGGTAATAAATATTGCAATTTTTCCATTTCCATTGTTAATTTTGTTATTGTGATAAACATAAATAAAAAAATTGGGTAATTAAGTACAAGATTAATTTCTTAATATATTTAATGATTTACCTCTTCCTTAAGTTGTCCCCTCATTTTACTTGACCTAATTTTTCATAAAATTTGTACTACAACTCCCAAGTACTATCACTTGTGTATTTCCTCTTTATAGGAATGTGTCACCTCATAATAATTATCATGCTATATTCCATAGGGTTATAAAACCTTTAGGAACATTAAAGTGATGATCTTATTGTGATTTTTAGTTTCCATATAGAAATTATTTATAATTTATAATTAAGGTTGCAGACACATTGAGAAGTCATTTTGGTTGTTAGGTACCTATAGTACTAGTATAGCCCCCATATTGTTATTGTTGTGCCCCATTGAAGCCCATTACTATTGTTATTTCCCTAGAAAAACCCATTATTGTTACTGGTGTGCCCCATATAAGCCCACTATTGTTATTGTCACACTCTTACATTATTATTGTTATGTAGGCCCTAATTATATTTTGACCCTTTAGACTCCTACATATACCAAGCAGGTCTTTCCATTTATATCATCCAAGAATTTTTCATTTATGTGATGTAAAGGAGGTTTCCCCATCGAAGAGGCTTATTTTCAAGTCTTTGATCTATCTTTTCTTTTCTTTTGTGATTTGGTTACATAACATTTGGTATTATAGCTCTAAATCTTAGGGTTGAGCTTCTTCAAATAGGTTATCTTGGCATTTTCGCTATATAAAAAAATTGCGAAGCTTCAAAAGCTATAAATTCAAAAACGAGGAGTAGAAATCTTGATGAACATTGTGTAAAAATTTCAAACCTTGAATAACTATATTTTTGGAGATATGGTCCAAGAAAGTTGTTAGGCCCCTACACTACTAGTGTAACCCCTTATTATTATTAGTACAACCCCTTTATTATATTGATGTACCCATGTAGTGCCCATATTGTTATTATTGTGCCCCATAGAAGCCCACTATTGTTATTATTGTGCTCTTACATTATTATTGTTATGTAGGCTCTGATTTATATAATGACCCCTTAGACTCCTATATATAGAAAGGAGGTCTTTTCATTTGTATCATCGAAGAATTGTTCATTTATGTAATGTAAAGGAGGGTTGCCGCCTCGAAGAGGCTGAAATTCTAAGGCGTTGATCTATTCTTTTCTATCTTTTCTTGAGCTGGTTTCATAAAATTTGGTATCAGAGCCTTGGATTCTAGGGTTTTCGCTGCTCCAAACAGGTCATCGTGGCATTTTCGCAATAACTTTTTTTCTGCGACGTTTCAGAAGCTAAAAAAAAACCCCTTTGAGAAGAAATTGCGTTGAATCTCAGGTCCGAATTTTAGAGCGTTTTGCATTATATTTGCGGAGATATGATCTAAGGAAGTTGGTCTTTTTGCAAACTTCTGAATTACATTCCAAACAGGTGACCTGGGGAAAATCGTCATAACTTTTTCTCTGAGCATTGGATTGAAATTTCGGAAAATGGTACAAAAAGAGGACGGATTGTAGTTTCTTATAGAGATTTTTCAGAGCCAAAGGTCCAAATAGTGACACATGGCACTTCATACAAGTTCGCTCTTCTGGAAAGGTCTATAATCAGGTCACTGTGGGAGATTTGGCATAACTCTTCATTGGAGAATCCAATTGGGGTAAGACTGGTGGCATTGGAAAGAGGACACAGAGGGCTACTGCAAATCGCAATTTCAAAACTTAAAGATATGAAAGTACAGAGTTACAGTCGTTTCAAGATCAAGCTCCTAAAAGCAAGAAAAAACAAGATGAGGAAGTTTGATGGGAAGGATCTGGTAAATTGGATACTTCAAATGGAGCAATATTTTGATCTACATGGTATACCACTGTTACAAAACGTATGTATTGCATCTTCATATTTAGAACTGGATCAATTTTTATTTTATAAAGGGCTTTGTTCTCGTAAATGACTTGTTACATGGTCAATTCTCACAGAGGAAATGATAGCACATTATGAGGATACAAAGATCAACACCTTCTTTAGAGAAACACCACCACAATTGGAAAGAATAAAAGGGCTTTGTGACATACTAGAAAGTAAAATTATGGCAACAATGAATTCTACCCCTCACAGCTATGAAGATGGAAGTGTTGTTTCTCCTAGCCTTCCACAACCTACAAGGGTTACACCACAACAATTGGAAGAAAAAAGAGAAAAAGGGCTTTGTAACAATTGTGATAGCAAATGCACTAAAGGTCATAAGTGTGTTGAGAAGAAATTATTTTACACAGAGTATGAAGAGGAGGAAGAAAAGGACCAAGAAACATTAATAGAAGAGGATATACGCCAGGATCCAACCCCAGAGATAGAAGAAATGAATCAGACCATATCTTGTAAAGCATTGGC